>JAVTVY010043140.1:0-20100 GCA_036873755.1 Hanleya hanleyi | reverse complement strand
GATAAATTTCACCCATTCTGCACGATATTGCGACCTAACGAATATCGATCACAATCAGAATAAATTGCTTCACATGTTCACGTTCGTTCATTGAGCAACAGGCAGTACAATTGATGAGATCATTTTTATCTAGTTGTATTCTAATTGGCAAGCTGTACCAAACACAGTTAATAATAGATATATATACAGTCAAGCATGTATCACAAAATCAGATATTATAGCACCTGAGAGGGGCGTAACTCAGTAAAATAAGGGCTGAGGCAACTAATTTTCTGTTGGCTTCTGGAATACAACTATATGAATAAGTTTCCAAAATGTAGTAGCTGTATCGCACACAGTTCTACAGATATACATGTAGTTGATTACAATCAAGCATAAAAAACAAAAGAAGAAATTAATACATCTGTAAAGGGGCATAACTCTGTAAAATATGGGCTGAGCGGAGCCATTCCGATAGGCGTCAGACTTATAAGTTTCCCAAATTTGGTCACTGTATCTCGAGCAGTCTTGCCTAAAATGCGGTATGTACGGACGTACATGATATCCCAAAATGATAGCCCAAAATGGCTGAGGGGTAAAAAAACACAGGAACATGGATATTACAAAGAAAAAAGCTTCAGAACTGATCTTGTAGTGAAATAACCTCTATCTTGTACTCTTTGAGCAAGATGCAGATCCAGTTAACCTCTTCAGCTCATGATCATGCATCTGATTGACCCTTCCGGTCAAATATTTGACCCCTAGGGTCAAACACAGATGAATAAAAATTAAACAGCTTTGACAAACATAATATACCTGTGATGACATTGTATGAATCAGAATGCATTGATCACTTAGCACATCAGCTAATAAGAAGCAAGTGTACCACAAGGCCGTTCCATATGTGATGGTTAAAATCTTAGATCAGTTCGTCTCTGTATAATGCTTTTTGGTACAGGCTGGTTTTCCACCATTTATAGCATGTGAGCCTGACCGGCTGACCATGGTTGGTTTAAGTTAGACCATTACAAAGTGTAGTCCAGTTACAATCTTTGAAAGATCTGAAAGCCTGCCATACTCACCAGATATTTCAGATTTGGCTATTATAGGCCCATCCAAACTGCCTTGTCCTGTCTCCGGTTTCTTTCCATGTTCCTGTCCATACTGCATCAATAATTCTTGTCCTGCCTCTATGTATTTATGTGACCCGTAATGTGTGTTGGTGACATTCACAAAATAGCTGGCTTTACCATCTTTGTAAATCTGGAAATAAATTTGACATGAAAATTTTTCATTAAAATCACTTCAGCGAAATAAATACTATTCACATAGAACAGCAGCATTCTTTACTTCACAAACAGTACACACTGTATGTACTTCCAAAGCAGTCATCTTGGGCCATTCTTACAACAGAATACAAGATTTCTTTGTTGAAACAAAACGAAGGAATGTTCCATATACCCCCCTCCGGAATATATTGCTTGTCTAGGTGGGTGTATCTTGAAATAAACCATTTCTCTGGGTGCATGGATTCATTACCTGTAAATTGTGTGGATCCTCAAATCCTTTTTGAGTCATATAGTATTTATCATTTAAGTATGACTGGTCGATAACAATACAATTTGGTGAAATGATGATCACGGACGTGGCGTAAATTCCTTCTCATTAGGTCTTTCCATTTCCAATGGATAGACCTTTTGTTATTCTACGGATTATTATTATTCTTATTATTATTCCACTTTTGAAATAGCGGCTAAACGGCTTGATATACAGCTTAGATATTTTGCTCATTTGTAGATACTAGGCTGAAGTTTCTGGTACAAGTATTCAATTTTGACCTTGACCTTGACCTATTGAGCTATGGGCTTTTCTGATAAAAACATCACTTTGCGAATATTGACCAAACGCATAAGGCGAAGCAGCTGAAATTTAGAATGTAAAAGTTTGCAGATGTACCCAACAAAATAAGCCAATAAGATAAGTAGGTCAGACAAGCAGTTTTCGAGTTCTCTCTCCTGGTGCTGTTTTCCTTGTTAGCGGTGTACAGGCAAAACTAAAGAACATATCTGAAAGAAAGTAGATGATTGGTAAGTCTTATATATGGCCATGCTGTAGTTATATTTTTGAATTGTTACATAACAAGAAACAGTAGTTATCTCCCCTTTGATGTTTTTCAAAACACGTCATTTTAGAAGGAAATGAGATACGGCATTGATTCTGGTAACATCAATGAATACTTTAATGACCAAAAAATACGTGACCTTAAATTTGACCTTTGACCTCTGGGAGCGTCTCCGTATGAGTGCAAAGTTTGGTGGTCAACTCTTGAACGGCTGATGCGATCAGTTTGAAAATAAGGTCACGTGACCTACATCACGTCATAAGGTCAGCACTTGTGTCAGAACTCAGCCTTGACCTTGACTTTTGATGTGATGAGCATCCAAATATCGAAAACACGGCTTCCATTTACTGAAAAAGTAACACTGACGGGCAAGAAACAATGACACAATAGTAAGCACAATATTGTCTTTCTTTCGGTGCTACTTATAGAACTATCCGATGTGACCTTGACTTTGAATATCGCACAATGTAAAAAACATTGTTCGCGTTTGTCTCAAAAACTACAACATGCAGGAATCTGTAATTTGGTACATTTGTACGCAATGATGCAGGTAAAGCGTCACTGCATCTTCAACCTGACCTTGACATTGGTTCTTGAGATATGGCCACCGACAGTTTTGCGACTACAGGGTTATATAGCTCGAAAACTCTTGGGAATTTCAAGCTGGAATTTGCACATGAATGTAGGTCATTATTTGACGTAACAGAAAAACATTAGAAGCCATAAAGATATACCGGAAAGAATAGAACGTAATTAGCAGTTTGTGAAATTTACGCTTTATTCAAATTTTACGAAAAGTATTTACTCAATCGTCACTATATTTAGCTCTTATTGAGAGAATATATTTATGTATTTGCCTGGGAAATTTCAGGAATGTAGCTTTGATAGGTTTAGGGATATTAAAAGAACAATTTTCCCCAACTATTAAGCCGCTAAATGGTTCTCTCGCCCTCTTTGTGGTCATTTGTTGATTTCATCTATTCAATGGTCGCTGTCAATTTCGCTATAGCGATTCGGCTGTAGCACTCGAGGCATCCCGTGTTGGCAATAATATTAATGTCGTGTTACATGACGGGGCTGGCAAATTTTTGAAAACCTTATATAACTCTTGAACCGCAATAGATACGGACTTGTAATTTATTGCCTGGTACTTCCAAGAACGAGTTCTTTCGTTGACAATGATCCCGTATTTCCTGGTACAAATGCAACTATGGAACAGATTTTCCTTCATGTCACATGACCATCGATATTTGGGGTCATTTTGTCGGGCAGAAAAACAGTCTGTGAGAAGCAGTCTCCAGGCGACCAAAATCCAGGCTTAACTTTCTCAATTCAAGCCATTGTTTGGATTCCAGGGACAATTTTCTAAACATATTTCGACGTACTAACATTTTCGAATCGATGAAGGAGCCGTCTAGGGCCGAAATAAAGCTCGGAAATGTGTTCAACAGCTGCCGCTTACCAATATAGGCAAGTTCAGGCCTTCAAGTGGCTCACAGTGAAAATATAGGAGAAAATATAGGAGGAAATTTGCAAAAATATAGGAGAAATATAGGAATTTTCTGAATAAAATATAGGAAAATATAGGAAATAAAGGAGTGTAAGATAGGTCTGTACTACTTTGTCTGTTCCAAACTTGGCAGTTTTCTGGTGTTTAATCAAATTACTTTCACTTACATGTAATGCGGTCATAGTGGTGTTTTTTTCAGGTGACCTGTTCTGTTGTTTGATTCAGCATAGAGAGATCGGAATCTTTTTGATTTGCCGAGCGAAGCGAGGCGAAAAAAAAATTCTGAAATGTATTTCCGCGTGTCAGTTTGACTCATTACAGAGCATTGATGAAAGTTTTCATGAGAAAAAGTCAAAATATAGGAAATATAGGAGGTTTTGAGTAAAATATAGGAATGACTAAAAAATATAGGAAAATATAGGAAATATAGGAGGCACTTGAAGGCCTGCAAGTTTGTTAGAAGAAAAACCCAATAAAAACTATAAGATAGTAACAAGCAATGTGAAAAAAACGTGTCTGTGCGTGTAAAGCGTCCAAAAACAATGGTCGCGACCAAAGCGGCCCGCAACCATGTGTTTACTCATTTGCAGTAAGTAGGGAAAGACCGCGTCATTGTACCAACAATGTCTAGTTGTTTGTGTATTTATTCATGTTTCTCAGCAATGTCAGGTAAATGGCAATCGATTCGCTGATTTCTGTTCTTAACCCGGGCAAGACTGCTTTCACCGATCAGGTACATTCTATAATAAATAAAGTCTCTCCTTCTCGTGACCGTTGATTGGCTAATGTTTACGACATATATGAGCATGGGTGTGAGGACTCCCCGAGCATGTTCACCTTGTTCCTAGCATTCAACCAGTCTAATGTAATATGGAGGCATACATAGCCAGGGGAACAGTACGGTACTCGACTTGCCATGCTGCAAAAACTTGTGGAGTGGAGTTGTTTTGCACATAACAGGTGCGCCAACGAATGTCAAACCAACATTTAGGATGTCGATGGCCTTCTGAAGCGGATGGTACAGACATCCTAATCGTCCTGGATCGTCATAGATTATGTAGATCATTGGGATTGTAAGCGTGTCAGTAAATGGCTATGTAGTATAGATCTCGGTGGATTTGCTAAAAAATTAGAAGGCGAGCTGATTGTGTTGCATGATAGTCTTAAAGTTGTGTGTGTATAACAACAACAACTGAAAATTTGACGACGATTAGTATTATTTTTACTGGTACATGGCTTATGCCTCTAAGGCGTAATGCCTAATCATTAAATATTATGTAATTTTTATTTAACAGCAAAAATCTATGACAGGGAATCCAAGATGCTATACAATATTTTTTTTGTTTTTCATTTGTTGGCGTTGAAATTCCCCAGTTAACAGATTTGATTTGGCTTTGGTCGTGCTCCCTAAGTAACATGGTGTACTTGTTGTGCTGGAATGAGGATAGTTCACACCCATGATATCGGTGATCCCCGCATGCCCACTGCAGTGAAAAACGACGGTACGACGACATCAAAAAGACATCACAATGCCTGAGCATCCACACATTGGCATTGATATGACAGAACTGTTCCTTTTATGATGCTACGTCATGTCATTACCCTATAAAACCCCAAGTGAGATGAACTATCCCCATTACGATCTGGCTAAAATATTGATGATGATGATGATTTCTGGTTAAAATATTTACACCAGGTTTAGTCAAGATGTAAATCCAGCGTGTCATGTGGACTTTTTGACAGCCTTTGATGCAGCTAGTTCAGACACACAGAATAAACTGGGCAGGATTATCTTTTCATTAAAATTAATGTTGTACATTGAGAGGTGAACAACATTTGTACATCATTTGCAGTCCTATTCAACAGGAACATACTTTATATTGAAATGAGTAAAAGTCTTGCAACATCCTGTTGTACATGTATGTACATGTGTAATGTACATGTGTAAAATACATGCACAAGTTACAAATATTTGCCATCTAAATAAGATAAAGAGTTGCATAAATGAGGTATGTAATAAAGCGTCGACTTACAGTTAATAGCACATCATAGATACCAGGTATCCAAATTGTCCCCCCAAGGATAGCTTGTGAAAGACTGGTCACTACATCACTATGTACATCTGCTCCCTCACGATGAAATAATCGACTTTTAGACACCTGGAAAATAGTCACATTGAAAAGAATTAGGGTGTGGATAAAACAAAGGGTGATTGATTTATTGCAAATCAGGTCAGGTGGCAAATTCCCGAAAGTCGGGAAATCAATGATGCTCCCCTTCAATGTTACCAGAAAATACAGCAGCAAGGGTCCAGTTTCCAATGCTGCAATTGTTTCAAATTCTATTCACGCAACCGATGTATTGATAGAAACATCCTCCAGATCCAGTATGTGAGCCCTGATTATGCAATCTGATTAAAACTCAGACTTGATAACCGCTCCTCTATCGGACATGTCGCTTATTAAGATCTGGGACAGTCTGTATCTTAAATCTGTCGCGCATGTCAGACTGGCGACCATTCACAATCCAACTTCAATGTGCGAATAGGTGCCTATCCGAGCAAATAATAATCTTCAGTGATTGTTTATGGAGAGCAAGAACTCCGTCAGCCGCCTGGGTTGGAGTTTCACCTATTCGCCCGTTGAAGTTGGACTGTGATTGGTCGCCAGTCTGACATACATTGTATGCGACAGATTTAAGATACAGACTGTCCCAGATCTTAATTAGCAACATGTCCGAAATAGGAGCAGTTATTAAGTCTGAGTTTTAATCAGAATGCTGATTATGTCGATATAAATCAGGAGGTACAGCTCTGATAATGCTCTTGGTCAAATTTCCAAGTTATGGTAGGGATATCGGAGATGAGAAGTTAATCACATCACATGATATGTGTCAAATTACAGTGTACCCTTGCCTTAAGTAATGAATTTCCTGATCCAGATTGAGACTATTTGAAACAATTGGAAATGGGACCACAATGTACAGAAAGTCAAGTGGGAATCACTTTTTCAGAATAGACTTTCCAGAATAGTTCAATGACAGCCATATGGCCAATGGAAAAACATTCAGCAAATTTGTTAGTTTTTTTAATGCAGATTAAGTGATACATGAGCTAAGCTCATGATCTGGTTAACAAAAGCAGCATACACTTGTAGCATTTAAATCGGAGATGTTTACAGGACAAATACATAGGAATTTGCTGCTTTGAATGTAAAATTTATGGAAAATAAATATATTTCCTATAAATGGATGACCTTAATATCAATATTTAATTAAACCTGGACTTGTACCTCTGATGCTGGAGCAAAGCCAAACTCAGACTCTGCAAAGTCCTGTGCATCTTGACCAAATCCACGCATCCTGAATCCAGCCTGACCAAATATCCTCCTGAACATCAGCTCTTCTGGATCCACTGTGTTTTGGAAACCTTCAAATCCTGTGATATCAAGAGAATCAGATTTGAGTGATAACGTTTGTATTTCTGTCTTCAGTTCTGCCCAGAAAGTTCCACAAGTAGACCAGGCCCATGGGTGTGGTTAGAAATTTGATTCTTGGCAGTTTCACTGGCCTATTCGGCGGAAAGGTGTGTTACAAATCTGAGTGACAAATATCTATGCCAGTGATTGGGAGATACAGAGAGAGAATTAAATTTAACTTCGCATTCGTGTTAGTGATTGAATTATGAGATAAACAAGAGCTCAGTGAGTTCAATAGAACCAGCTTATGTAATGGGTATGAAGACATAACATATGGTATTGTATGGTACCCAGAGTTGTAAATGATGAGTTACATGTATCACAGAAAATGTGGAAGTTGATGGGCATTCACAAGTGCCGAAGTTGGCCATCCAATAGTAACCGGCATATGGACCAGATAAGAAATTCTTGGCAGACAGGAGGACCAGACAAGAAATTCTTGGCAGACAGGATGAAGAGGTCAAACACCTGATAGTGTACATCTGCAACGTACAAAGCATCTTCCTCGTCAGTTTCAAAGTTGTCCACCAAATAGTACCCGAGATATGGACCGGACAAGATATTGTTGCCGGGTGGATGATAAAGGGTCATAACTCAGCGGGAAATCATCAAAACACGTACTAAGGTACTAAGCATCTTTGATATAAGATTTGAACTTGTTCAGGAAATAGTATGGACTGGACAAGAAATTGTTGACAGATGGATGGACGACCTTACA
The DNA here is from genome assembly GCA_036873755.1 of Hanleya hanleyi. Classification (NCBI taxonomy): domain Eukaryota; kingdom Metazoa; phylum Mollusca; class Polyplacophora; order Lepidopleurida; family Hanleyidae; genus Hanleya; species Hanleya hanleyi. The sequence continues at coordinate 12,295 of JAVTVY010043140.1, read as the reverse complement.
TACATGCTGACCTCGCAGTCCGATGAGCTGAGGGTTAAACTTGAAGAGCCTATAGGCTTTTTTATATATCGATGTGTGGGAATCATAGAAATGATTGCTATTTGTCATGCCTGTGATCAGCATACATTTGAACTCCACCACAGTTGTTGGGTAAAATCTAAGCAGCCAAGTATTGTCTTTTTAACAAAATATTGCCAGAAGCAAATGAAGTAGAAGTCTTAACCCTAAAAGGCCTTGGGCGGGGGGATGGCACCCCCTACCAAACTTTCTGCGCTATCTCTGGAACAACAAAAAATTAAGAGCTGACGTAGTTTATCATATTGGGGTCATTTTGAGCTTATTTGCATTACCCCCCCCCACCCCCGAGGAGGGGATCATGGGTAAGTTCAAGATTGCAACTACATCTGGTATCAGAAAAGTGATGTTTTCGTCATTTTTCTTCAAAATTTCTGCTTTTTCATGATGAAAATTGGGCAAAAACTATTTTCTTTCACATCACATTAATATTTACTAATTTATCATGCAGTTTTTGTGGAGAAATTTCATAAATAAAAAATTTGAAAAATCTGACCAAAAAATGTCGTTTTCGACGATGACGGCCATCTTGGATTTTTTAACATTTTCTGGTAGAGCTTGACCCAAAGGTATAGTGTGGTACGTTTCAGCCCCCTAGCTCAATGGGGTAAAAAAATAATTGGGGGGTTCACTTCACGCCCCCCCCCCCCCAGGCGGGTCCCCCACCCCAGGCCTGGACAGGTCTCAAAAAGCCCAGGCCAGATAGGATTTTAACATTACAGACCTGCACTCTGTATTAATCCTCACAATACATATCTTCCAGATTATTGCTTGTAGAGGCTAGTACAGCTAAGGCAAACAAAAGTAATTGTTTCTAGGTCAGCACCACTGTGAAAAATTTGTAAAGTTTCTTGAACTTCATCTGGAAACATTCAATATGGTACAGCTATCCAGATAAGTTGGATTTTGTTTGGTAAGGCTCATTAAACCTAATAGTTCATTCATCATCACCGCCCACCCGATTTTCTCACCGCTCCGAACATTTTTTATATTTTTCTGTAATGTCTGGGAAAAGTTCTTTCAAACAATGTGTGCCGGCAAGCCTGTAATTCAAGTCAGAATTCAGATTCGCAAGATGATTCATTAATAAATACATGTATGTAGAATCTGACCATGCCCCAACTAGGTCAAAGTCAGTCATATACAACTTACTTCTGGATCATCGCCAGATGCATACATATAATTTATTTGGAAAGCCTGGCATAACTACTGTAGAGGTTCCGCTTTGACCCTTGGGTTGCCGCTCCGGCATGAAGCCGATGCTGGCTGTTTTTTTAAGCAAAAACATACGTCTCCCCCAACCTCCCACCTTGCCTTGAGTGGGCACATTATTTCAGGGAAAGTGTTATAAAATGAATGTAGCAATAAGTATTCTAAACAAAGCTGTGCATCTAAAAATATTTTGCGAAGAAGCGACTTTCATTGTTGCTGTAGCCCAGGGAGGATTTATATAGCAATAGTAGTCAGGACTGTACATACGTGTAACAAAGATGGACATCAGAAACAGTTGGATGCATGCAAACAAATCAAAACCTAATAAGATGAGGTCATCACGATGAAGCTTCCATCCGATTTCGGGGAAATTCCGTCCAAAACAGAATCAGATGCGGAGGCCATTCCAATAAAGAACCCATTCAAGTCTGGTAAGTTCCGTCTAGTAATTCTCCAGATATCTTACAGATAAGGCCTGTCTATACATGTAGAAATAGATGGACAAGCGGACGGACAGCAGACCCGAACGACCGCATGCATGCATACCGAAACCTAATCAGATGAGGAGCCCATTGCAATGAAGCTTCCATCCAAATTTGGTGACATTCAGTAAGGTAGTTCTTCAGATATCTTGCAGATAAGGCCCAAGTAGATGAACGGACGGATGGACGGACATGAACGAACGCTCGCACACACACCAAAACCTAATCAGATGAGGGGGCTATCCCAATAAGCCTTCCTTCCAATTTGGTGAAATTCTGTCCAGTAGTTCTCAAGATATCTTGCAAACAAGGCCTGTATATACGTGTACAAGTAGATGGACGGACGGACGGATGGACACCGGACACGGATGAATGCACGCGCACACACCAAAACCTGATCAAATGAGGGGGCCATCCCAATGAAGCTTCCACCCAAGATTGGTGAAATTCCGTCCAGCAGTTCTCAAGATATCTTGCAGACAAGGCCTGTATATACATGTACATGTAAATGGACGGACGGACAAGGATGAATACACACACACACACCCACCAATAAAGCTTCCATCTAAGTTTGGTGAAATTCCGTCCAGTAGTTCTCGAGATATCTTGCAGACAAGAAAAGGGGACGGACGGACAGACAGACGGACACCGATGAATGCACGCACACACACCAAAACCTAATAAAATGAGGGGGCCATCCCAATAAAGCTTCCATCCAAGTTTGGTGAAATTCCGTCCAGTAGTTCTAAAGATACCTTGCAGACAAGGCCTGTACATGCATGTACAAGTAGATGGACGAACGGAGGGACACCGGACACGGATGAACGCATACACACACACCAAAACCTAATCAAGTGAGGGGGCCATCCCAATAAAGCTTCCATCCAAGTTTGGCCAAATCCCATACAGTAGTTCTCGAGATATCTTGCAGACAAGAAAAGGGGACGGACAGACAGACAGACGAACACCGGACATGGATGAATGCACACACACACACCAAAACCTGATCAAATGAGGGGGCCATCTCAATGAAGCTTCCATCCAAGTTTGGTGAAATTCCGTCAAGCAGTTCTCAAGATATCTTGCAGAGAAGGCCTGTATATACATGTACAAGTAGATGGATGGATGGACACCGGACACGGATGAACGCATGCACACACACCAAAACCTAATCAAATGATGGGGCCATCCCAATGAAGCTTCCATCTAAGTTTGGTGAAATTCCGTCCAGTAGTTCTCGAGATATCTTGCTGACAAGAAAAGGGGACGGACAGACAGACAGCAAAAACACTAGATGTCTCCCCCCAACTATCTCCCCCTCTTCAAGACAGACCATAATCAACAGTGAATGGCCTTGTAAAAATAGGTCAAGGTCAGACAACTTGGGTAGGCTTCAAGTTCATCATCAGTTACATGTGTACTACATGTATGAATTTGGATACCCTAAACTATAATCATTCAAAAGGTATTGCAAAAACTAGAATTTGACCTTTTAAATTAGGTCAAGGTCAGTCATTTTTCATAGGCTTCTGACCCATCACCAAGTGCAACTGTTGTATGAATTTGAAGAGCCTGGCTAATTAGTCCTTCAAGAGATATTGTTCTCCACACTGAAAATAGACAGATGGATGGATGGACAGATGCTGCCGATGACCTTCTCTCTTGGCCAAATTCGGTCAAGAAGTAATAGCCAATCAAAAATCAATTACGTTAGGGTTTGGGTTATACGTGGAATTTGATCAGAATCCACATCTCTGAACTGGAGCTCACAATTTCTCACTTTTTCCACATTTTCTGACCTAATTGACCTTGACCTTTTGACCTCAAAGTAAATAGGGTTATTCTCTGTCCCATATGCAAGGTATGCATCAAGTTTTAAACTAATTCTGGACTACAAGGGCTAGGTCCCACTTCGGTAACTTAAACTGACTGATGCACAGTTTTAAACGACTTAATGAGAGCAGTCAAATTCGAATCAGCTGCATGATTGATCCCAGTACCCAGAAGAATAGGACGGGTGATAGCTGCTCTGTAACCTTCTACTGCAAATGGTACCAAGCCCCTATCCCTCAATAGGTACAGTATGAAATCTGCTAGTTGAGGAAGGTGTCCTTTGAGCACTTGCACATGTGGTAGTGGAACCGCCCGGGTTGACTGTGGAATGTCGATGACCCGGGTTGACGTAATAGGTTGTGCCAAAGCGAAAGTCATCTTGGTACATCCACCAGAAGATCCAGAAGTTCTTGGAACCATGGCCTTGTTGGTATACGACACAATCGTGTTTGTGGATCTTCTGTGGTACCTTCACAAGGATTGCTGGGGGTGGAAACGCAAATGCTACATGTATCATGTCCGACCAGTCCTGCGATAGAGCATCCACTGCATATGCCGCTGGATCCGGGACCGGAGATATGAACAGTGACAGTTGGTTGTTGCGCTGTGTGTCGTCTCCCAGATATAAGCTATCTGTTTTAGTATGTCTGGGTGAATCTGCCACTCTGTGGGAATTATCTGATTCCGTCGTGAAAGCGAGTCTGCAAAGACATTCAGATTTCCAGGGATGTGCCTGGCCAACACTGAAATGTTGATGGCCCAAAACGGACCGAAAAAGATCTCCGCTTGGCATTGTAGTTGCGGTGATCTCATTCCCCCCTCTCCCTGCTTGCTGATGTAGGACATGACCAATGTGTTGTTTGTTGCTATCAGCAGGTTCTTGTCGGTCAATACGCTCACCCAAATGCGGATAGCATGTTTCATTGCGATAAACTCCAATACGTTCAAAAGGTAAGAGCGTTCCTTGATTGTTCAAAATCCGGATGTCAACTTGGACTCAAGGTGGGCTCCCCAACCTTCCATAGATGCGTCTGTGTACAGATGATGTGTCGGACGAAACGGAAGTAGGGACACACCTGGAATAACGTTGAGTGGATTCAGCCACCAGTGGAGACATTGTTTGACAAGAGGCGTGACTGGTATCCATGGGTTCAACTGACTTTCGACCCATTGATGATTGAAGTAAATCATTAAGGGACAAAGCTGCAGACGACCTCTTGGAGTTACATCCTGTGTTGACGTCAAGAGGCCGATTATTGCAGCAAAGTGTAGAGCCCTGGCTTGAGAGAACTTGAGAAACTGTGGTATCTGTTTTGTTATCTTGATCTTCTGGGGGCTTGGCGAGCTAGAAGCGTATTGTAGTCCACCCCCAGAAAATTGCGCCTTTGCGACAGAGTCAGTTCTGATTTCTCTTCGCGTGAGAGGTAACCCAGAGATATCAGTATCGCTAAGAGAAACAGCGTGTCCCGGATGAATTGCTCTTTGCAGGCATTCCTTAGCAGTGAGTTGTCGATATGAAAGTGGTGCTTTATACCTAGACTGTGCAGGAATGGTGCCACTGATGTACACACTCAAGTGAACACCCAGGGGGAACTTGAAAGGCCGAACAGAAGTACTTAAATTTGGAAGCGTCGATTTTGCCAACTATGAATCTTAAGTAGTTCCTGTCCGCTGGACGTATCGAGATATGCAGGTATGCATCCCTTAAATCCAGGGAGGTCAACCATTTCCCCTGCTCGAGTACCGACCGGATGGACTGGGGGGACTCCATGCGGAAGTGTGGTGGTGGAGTAAGGTGGTCCTTGTTGAGGCGTTTGAGGTTGATAACCATATGAATCTCGGATGTGTCTTTCTTGGGGACCAGAAAGACCGGCGAATAGATCCCGGGAGTTTTGTCGCAAACTGGAAGCTGTATGACAGTCGCTTTCTCTATCAGCTTGTCCACAGAGGATTGTATCACTGATAGATAGGGGAATCGCAGTCAACGGCGGAATAACGATAGGCAGTAGCTAGACCAACGATTCCACCCGGATTAATGTCCAGTTCCGCCAAAACAAATTAAGAGAGCTTCTTGAAATTAGGAACTGAGTTCCCTAGTAGGGATGGCATATACCGGTTATTCAAATGGGATACACCATGCCCAGTTTGGTGTTCTGATCTGGATGGATTAGAGTTCTAGCTATGCAGTTCCCCCCATGCTGCTGCATGGTATGGCATAAGCCATCCTTTGTCTGCCGAGTTCCAAACTGTATGGCATGGAGTTCCAAGGAGTTCCAACACCGCGCACCATGCTACCCTGTTTGGAATACCCTATGCCAGTTCCTAGTATGCCCCAATTTCAAGAAGCTCCCTAAGTCTTCCCCCTTCCCTCGCGCACTTTTTGAGACATTTCAGGTCTGATTTCCTGCATGGCAGAACCAAACAGTAGCTGTTGATGAAGTAACAGTCATCTTTACTACTTCCGGTGTGTACTCGTGCACTAATGGAATGTAGGCCTTTCTTTTACTGCACAAATGATGTGTATTTTATTCTTACATCAAGTCCTTCAATAATATATCGGTCATTACATTAGTACTCCCATATTCTATTCTTTCTTTGTGTAAAACCCCTGCAAAAAAGACCAATGCAATCTAAAGAAAATGAGCAAAATTGTTTAGTTTGCGTAATTTTCCTCTGAAATAACTTGTTCTGAAGGACAATTTATGTTTACACTATGTTTACTGAGCACTGGTGATATACATATGATTGTCCAAGAATGCATTGGTAAATAAAATTTCAAACAGTTTGAATAATTGGCGCTATACTTGCTGGACACATTTTTCTTTGCTCGGTCGCCGAGTACAGTGGTCGGGTACCCGCAAAAAAGGGAGTACACGATTACCCGCTGTGTTGCTCACTCACTTGGTGGATGGCAAAATGACATCGCTCGCCTGAGCTATAAATCAGGGGACAGATGAAGCAGTTGCCATCAACTATTTTTTATTTTGGTGCATAATATTTACTCCTTGAGAAAGCAGTCAGACTATGTCACGTGGTTCAGAGCAACGACGGGAAATCTTGAACACTACCGTTTGAATACAGTTTTCAAGTGGAAATTAAATATGAAATGACACAGATGAAACTGTAAAAATATAATAGCTGTATTACTGTATTCCTTACTGTATTCCTGTTTTGTGTACTAACAAAGTAGCAACTCTTCCTGGCATTTTGAAAATTGGGTCATTTTCACTTACAAGCCTCACTGGCATGACTGCATGTGTTAAAGACCAACAACAAATAATGTCAGCAATATTGCCAAATATGAATACTAATTTATTATACTTCTAGTGTGGTAAAACAGAATAGTACCATTATTCGAAAGTGTGCTACTGTGTACTATCATAAAATATAGTAGTCCGAGCAGTCGCAAATGAGAGAGCCACTCTCCAGTCAAAGAGGTATATTTCTCCCCCTTCCCCCCCCCTCCCCAATAAGCACGACAACAACAACAACCATTGGCAAGTTTAGGCTTTGCAAAAATGCATGTTCCTTTCACATATGTTGCCCAAAATACTGATAACCGAGATTTTCCATCTCTATACCTTGTTCTAAAGTTTTACCTTTAAGTGTGGCCTATTTTAGTTTGCATATGCAAGATTCAGGATTCAGATTCAAAAAGAGCGGCACACATAGGCCGGGTCTGTTTCTATATAGCCACCCTACTAACATAAGGGCGGCTATATAATGAACCATATTTTGTAAGAGTTTGCGGATTATGAGTACGGTACTACTTTATTTTTCTTTTGTGCTAATCAACTGCCAATACATCCTACATGTAAATGTGTGTTCTTTGCACTAGACTATCAAAGTTGTCTCATTTTTATTCTGTTATCTCCCTCAGTGGCAAAACTGGATGACCCAGACCATTATGTCCAGCCAGGTAAATCAGTGTTGGATAGATGGACACTATAATCCCTATTCAGTATGATCAGACCAAAAATACAAAATAGAAGGCAATTTGAGAGGATAGAAAACTGTTACCTCTTGCTTTAAACCTTCCTGCTTCGGGAAACCCCTGGCCAGCCATGCCAAATGTGTCATACTCCTGTCGTTTGGTGTCATCACTCAAAACTTGAAGAGCAAACATCCCATACAAAGACTTTATAATAGAACACTGATTCTGCATCAATAAAACACTGCCTTTTGAAAAGCGTTATAGCGCTCGCATTCCATTGCGCTCCTAATTTTAAAGGTGAAATGCCAAGGTTTTTAGACTTTATAGTTTATGTAGGTTATTTAAATGATAGAAATGTTGGTCTGCCTACTTACATGTAGCTTGGTTTAATTTGAAGTAGTTTTCTCCTAGACGCTTTTAGTCAGTTTGTACCCCAAGCCCAGCTGAATTTCGATTGCAAAATGACATCGCTTATCTTTCCGTCATTGTGACATAATGTCAGACCAGCCTCCCAAAGACAGAACGTTACAAGTATTGACGTCCGACAAGGTGGTAGGTGGTCTGATGTGACGTCGCAAACCAGCATCAAACAAGGGCGATGCTGATTTCATTTCTGAAGTCGACCGGACTTGAAATACCAACTTCGGACCACTTTTCTAAAGCTACTGGGAGACAAAATACATGAAATAAAATCAAAAGAAGTAAATAGGTGGATAGTTCCAAAACCAACTAACCCATGAAGAGCATAAGGAAGGAAAATATAAAAACCTTTGCATTTCACCTTTAAGTTCAGGAGCGATCATTCCGCGCACCTCGGCCTATTGTGTTGTTTTTAGAACTTTCATCATCAGCACCTTCTCAGGCTGCATAGGGAAAAATTATTTGACATAATGCCTCACCTCATGACTTCCCAAGTAGATTTTACCAATCCTTCTCTGCCGTTATCATGTTTATTAAATCAAAATATACTTCGCCAAACAAGTTAAATCCTGTCTTCTTGTTTTCATGGCACTTCCTGCAACCATGTAGCTTCCTGCAACCATGCAGGACCTACAAACTTTTCTACTTTTCTTTTACCAAAGAGTTTCAACAATGGGACAAAGCTTTGAACCAGGGTTTCTTCTAATATATGAGCACTTCATAGGCCATCTATTTACCAATTAATACACAAATATTTGTGAATATCTTATTTCTTCAAAAACTTCTGCATGAATAACAGATTTATATTTTTTTTTCATTGCGAATATTTTGTCATTAGATTTTTTGATTTTTATTTTTATTTTTTAATAAATTTTAAATAATTACCCAAGCGCTTGCTAGTAAAATTTAAATATAGACATAACTCACGAGATATACTCTTCATACATACTTTTTTAGTTTTATATTATTTTTTTTTTTTATATAATGTAAATATTTATTGAAGCAAAATGCAATTGTTTTTATCTGCTGCATACCATCAGAAAAGCACTCTGACACATGCATACAATCAATTTTAAATGGTGTAATTCTTGGAGAGCTAATCACTCTCCTCAGAAGATTTAGAAGCACTGTTCACTGATAGCTCCCCATCGTTTTTCAAATGGAGAGGCCTGTTGCCTTGGTCCCAATTGGTAGCTAGCAATCAAGAGAAAGATATAAGATTTTGTGCTTACGAGAACGTAACATTTATGACACCTTATATTGAACGATAAACTAAAACGGGCTTAACTGGGTGACCTTGAAACAAGAGCCGAAAGATCACATATCCCACAATAAAATCGACAATAGTCAAACACAAGAAAGTATTAATTTTCCTACAAATGGATTTCTGTCGAATGAAGAAAGAAAAGTGTGAAGAAAGTGATGAAGTAAACCTTTGTTCATGAGTTAATAAACAGATATAAAGTTCAGAAATGTCCTCTCTCCCAGTTAAAATAATAAATGCAAGGTTTTTATTTCACAACAGTTTAACTGAATGTAGCTGCATGTTTCATACATGTATCAAACCGGGGAGACTGCCAAAGGACAAATGCCATGTACATGTAGGGGAGATAACTCTGAATAGTCCAACCTACCAATAGTTAAACTGGATTCAGTTTTGGGGGACTGTGACCCTGATCTCTGACCTACTGACCTCTAAATGGCCAGGTTTTTTGCCCAGCGAGTAAGGTATACCTATGTTTGGTAACAACCCATACCTTGGAACTGAAGATATCGCATGGACAACATATGTTAATGGATGGATAGACGGATAGATGGACAGAACTCACCATCGGATTATATGACCTTGTCTTTGATGGGCATACAAAATTTTAATGAGTTCCTGATTTTGGGGTCAGTGACCTTGACCTTTGACCTTGACCTAAATTTTGGTACATGATCCATCGTCTCACCTTAATGTAACTTCAGACACACAATATCATGATTTTTAAGAATTTCAGGATTTCGGGTCACAGTGACCTTGACCTTTGACCTTGACCTACATCTCAGTATGTGACACATGTCCCCCTAATATGTCTACTGACAAAAAATATTTCAATGATTTCTTCATTTGAGGTCACAGTAACATTTGACCTTGACAATTTTTGGTAAACAACACATCTTTTCCCCTATGGAATCCACTCACCCCAAAAAATCCTTATTTTTAGGTCACCTTTCACCGCTGGCCCCGATCTAAATGTCCCCCCCCCCCAGGTTTCCAAAAATTATAAATGTAGCTAGAAAACTGTCAATTATCAATGAATTCCTTATTTTTAGGACACAGGGACCTCTACCTCAATTTCGGTACACGACACATCGTCTCCACCTAGTGTACCCACTCACAAAAAATTTCAACTGTGGATAGAAAACGGTCACTGATATAGACTGGACACGAACGGTTCAGCGATTTCCTGGTTTTTAAGCCAGTGACCTTTGACCTCTGACCTTGATCTCCATTTTGGTATGGCTATGCAACACATCGTCTCCCCTCAGGGTATCCATTCACCAAAAATCGGAACTGTAGACGGAAAACTGTCCCAGATATAGACTGGACACGGAGGACAGACAGATGGATACACGGACAGGTGGACGAAAACCGCCATCAAGTAATATGTCTGCCTTTTGGGCAGGCGTATAAAAAGGTAGTACATGTATACTGGGAGTAGAGGCCAGTAGTTTTGAACAGTTCATGGAAGCCATAGTATTTTCACAAGAAAACAAGATAAATTCACATATTCTACACCCCGAAAATCATCATACCAACTTTGGTTTACTTTTTCAGCATGATGTGATCTCAAGAGGTTTCTTATAATTCCTGTCCCATTACTAACTACACATGTTGGATTCCCCTTTCCCTCCACCAAACCACTTGTAAATTAAGCCTATTTTAAGTCTGTGTTATATATCAGGTGAGACTAGAGTGTAAATCATTTGTCATGTTTGTTTGGGTAACCATATCGATACCTAAACAAACATGGGATATCTACCTCATACGCTTCAGAAACATCATGGAATTTCTTCTCCGCAATGGAATCATTCTTGTTCATGTCAGGATGATATTTCTGTGCCAACTGCAAAATATCAAAAATAATAATATCACGCTTTCACTTAGCATGTGAAGTAGAATAATATCACATGAAATGTTCTTCCCAGAGCAAGGAAGATGAAATTGGTTGGTCACCGCAAGGAATATTCGCATAGTATAAAGTCTACCCAGTCCTCGTCCTTGGGAAAAACAGTGAAACCTGGGTAAACCGAACAACCTCTAAATACTGGTACCATCCAGGGTCCTAATACTTTAATTTAAATACTTTGAACCTTGATAAACCAGAACCCTGTTAAAAGCGGCACTATAATCTGGTTCCAAGCATGGTCGGTATACGCAGGTTTCACTGTATAAGTAATACTGGATAAGGCTTCATCCCTACTCATACACATCACATTTCAATTTGAAGGATGCTGTGGAGTTACTGAACACTGGCACACTGGGGTCAAGAGAACAAGTCTGTAATGAGTATGAATATAATATCATTCAATGTTATACCAGTACCTGATAGTAGGCTTTCTTGATCGCCTTCGCATCTGTACTTTTGGGTAAACCAAGAACTTCATAATAGTCTTTTTTTCTGTCACTGGCAGAAGAATGAAACGAACTGTATGGTGCTCTCCCATGGCTGAGTTTCAATGAGAAACCTAGAGACAGAAATAAAAGATCAAATTGGGAGAGTGAGTGAGTGAATGAATATGACTTGACGTCACTATCAACAATATTCCAGTCATATTACAGCATTTGAGTCCTATATATCTGTTTATACCAGGAAACCTCAAGGGTTTATACCATTATACCAAACAGTCCCCAATATACTAGTCTGTGCAATGTAAACATATATAAACTGTATCAATCACCTTCATCACTAATCAGAAACGACTGATAATATAAGGACTGACACATCGTGAACCCAAATACAATATGATGATATATGGCATTGGACATAGTTCTAGATGCTATGAGCCAATCAAACTCATTAAAATTAATAGTTTCTTTATGATCATCGCCCACTCTCAATTTTGCCCCCGCCCCTAAGATTTGTTTCATTTATTACTTTTTTTCTCAAGTGTCTGAGACAAGTTGTGTCAGCAATGCATGGAAAGTCGCATTTCACATGATTCGCGAGAGATTAGGGAGTTAATTTAGGTTGTTCAAGCTTCAAAATTTAAATAGACAACAATCATTTATTTAATCTGCAAGCAGAATTAACAGTGCATTTGTCAGTTGTTTCAACACATATTTCATATACAT
>JAVTVY010043139.1:0-21940 GCA_036873755.1 Hanleya hanleyi | reverse complement strand
TCTTGTGTGTTTTATTCATAATGCATCAATGCTCAATGTGGAGATTCAGTGAAACTGAAATCAGTGGTGCAGGATGGGGCCAAAATGTAACCCATCAAGGTTAGAATGCAAGAGCACTATAGTAAAAATAGAGAGCCAATGAAATCAGCCCACAGACCAAGTACGTGTTTTTTGGTCTAGGTTTGGAGCGGGCATTTCATTGAGGTACGTGTATACGGTGAGTGAAGAGACTCATCCAACACGTATAGATTAAGTTTATGACTATAAGTTCTATGAACATAATGCATGAAAGTGGCTTTGAACACCGTATTAGCCAACCAGTGGCCTAGAATGGAGCCAAAGCTAACCCATCCATGTCCAGAAAACATTACCCGGGTGTACAAGAACCCAGATGTAGGCGCGGACGTCAGCGAAAGCACACCGTGAGTACCCCAATTCGATTGGCTGATTGGTTCTTTTTCTCGACCGCTGATTGGCTCTTTTTTCTCGACCGCTGATTGGTCCAAATGGACCTGCCCATCCTTCCCAGGTTCATTTACAATCCCCTTTTTGGGGTTCAAGCTCTGACTATATCGATGCCGCAACATTGTCTCATTGGACATTGGACCGTCTGATCAGAAGGTGACCTTTGACCTTTTGACCCGCGCGCGCGGGCACTGCCGGGGATGACGCGCGCGCGCTGCGGCCGGAGAACCCGTGCGCGCTGCGGGGCGCCGGGGCGGGGGCGGGAAAACACCCCGGAGGGTTGAACGTTGGAACTCTTCTGGGTTTGGAGGTAGTTTTAGTGAAAACCAGAAGTGACGTCACACACTTGCGCAGACCCACCAAACCACGTCCGAAGGTGAACGCCATTGTGGGGGAAAAAAACCCAGTACATCAACACACACAAACAAGTCTAGACATGTACCCAAGGTCACGCCCCATTCACCCCAACCGGAAGTGACGTCACAACCCCCACGTGACCTGCGCAGCAGAATGGATACGACACCCTAGTGTAACCCCCTCACCTAGGCTTCACATGGATACCTCACTCGATCCCATCGGCCCATGAGAAACCCCGCTCGAGCCCAAAACGTCTATGTTCATACCCTTGGGCCACCGCGCATGCGCAGAATGGTGACAACGCCCAAGCCGCTAGTCCAGTCAGATGCCCCTTCACATAAGCTTCACATGGATACTTCATATGACCCCATTGCACTATGAGTAACTCCCCTAGCTCCAAAATGTCTATTTCCATACCCTTGGGCCACCGCGCATGCGCAGAATGGTGACAACGCCCAAGCCGCTAGTCCAGTCAGATGCCCCTTCACATAAGCTTCACGTTGATACCTCACTCGACCCCATTGCACCAGGGGTAACTCCCCTACATGCCAACACGGCTATTTTCATACCCTTGGGCCACCGCGCATGCGCAGAATGGTGACAACGCACGAGCCCCTAGTCCAGTCAGATGCCCCTTCACATAAGCTTCACGTTTATACCTCACTCGACCCCATTGGACCATGAGTAACTCCCCTACATGCCAACACGGCTATTTTCATACCCTTGGGCCACCGCGCATGCGCAGAATGGTGACAACGCACGAGCCCCTAGTCCCGTCAGGTGTCCCTTCACATAAGCTTCACTTTGATACCTCACTCGACCCCATCGGACCATTAGTGGCTTCGCTAGCTGCAAAACGGCTATTTCCATACCCTTGGGCCACAGCGCATGCGCAGAATGACGCTAGTTCAACCCCACACCCAGCCCATCAGATGCGCTCTCACATAGACTTCACATTGATACATCACTCGACCCCACTGGACCAGTAGTAACTCCCCTAGCTCCAAAACGGCTATTTCCATACCCTTGGGCCACACGAATTGTCTCCCTCGCGTCAGTGTGTGCAGATGGCGCTATGGTTAGGATCGACGCCGTGATGTGGAAAGGGCGTCCCCACACCATCCTGGAGCCGCCATTTTGTTTGTTGATTTTCTGCCGAGATACACGGGACAATAAACGCTCGACCCTAGGGTGGTACAGATGCTAGACTGATCCTATTAACATGGTACAACACCTACAGATTATGTTTATTATTATTATATGGCTTAGAGGTTTTTTTGAGGGTAATGTAGCCACATGGGATTTCTCGACTCTCTATACTACAATCCCTCATCAGGACCTTATTGGCCGTATAAGTTCATTAATAGTATCTGTGTTCAAGAAAAGTGATCGTGGATATATTAATGTCGGAAGCCATAAAGCATTCTTTAGCTCGACTACATACAAGAGATATCATTCATGGGATGTTTCTTTGTTTATAGAGTTGCTTGAATTTCTCATTAAAAATATCTATGTGAAATTTGGCAACACATATATCAGCAGCATATAGGTATTCCAATGGGTACTAATTGTGCACCCCTGTTGGCTGACCTGTATCTGTTCTCTTATGAATATGACTATATGCAGGCGCTTTCAAAAACCGATCCATTCAAAGCCCGTTCCTTCTCTTTCACCAAACGCTATATAGACGATCTTCTCGCTGTGGATAATCGCTATATAAATGACGCAGTGAAGGATATATATCCACCTTCACTGGATTTGAAGGAAACTACAGATAGCCCTACAGGCACATCATATTTAGATCTATATCTCTATAAAAATGAAGCGGGCATTCTCTCTCGTCGACTTTATGACAAAAGAGATGATTACAATTTCGACATCGTAAACTATCCCTTTCTGGATAGTAATATTCCAGTGGGACCTGCATATGGCGTATACATATCTCGCTTAGTAGCATTTGCTAGATCCTGTGTTAAATGTGATGATTTTAATCAACGTCACAAAACACTGTTGCAGAAACTTATAAAACAGGGCTATTCTACCAAGCGCCTCCACTCAAAGTTTCTCAAATTTGGCGATACATATCGCATGCTGATAGCAAAATACGAACGTAGCGTGCAAGATCTATGGGGCTACGTTTCGTAACATGTGTCTAATTCCGCTTAACCCGGGGCTAGGGGCCGTATGAGTCCATGTACTTCAAGATCCTCATGGTACTCATATGAACAGTCACAATCAAAGCGTGACTGAGGTACATCATTTTTAGATGACGACTCTATAACGAATGTTATGGATTAAGAATACTGATCAGCGATACGGATTTGATATTTCTGGAACATCATGATGTCTTGCCGGCATCATTGAAAACTGTTGACCGCTTCTCTCTTGCAGGAAACAAGCCTATGTTTATGTATACTTTTGTCTTTTTGAATTTGGTGCTAATACTGTTATATGGAAATGGAATAGGTCTTTGGATTATGGACGCGGATATTCTCTAATGGACGACGGCTGGATTATGAATGACGGACTAGACGCTTGTAATGTGAGGGTTTTTTCTCCCCGTGACCTCCCCACCGCCTCGTTTGCTCCCTTGCGCCGCCATTTTGACCACCACCACACGCCGCCATTTTGGCCGCCACACACACGCCGCCATTTTGACCACCACCACACGCCGCCATTTTGACCACCACCACACACCGCCATTTTGACCACCACCACACGCCGCCATTTTGACCAACACACACAGCCGCCATTTTGACCAACACCACACGCCGCCATTTTGACCACCACACACAGCCGCCATTTTGACCACCACCACACGCCGCCATTTTGACCACCACACACAGCCGCCATTTTGACCACCACCACACGCCGCCATTTTGACCACCACCCACAGCCGCCATTTTGAACCCACCACCCACAGCCGCCATCTTGGTCCCTCCACCCACAGCCGCCATCTTGGTCTCCAGAGGATGATGAACGACACAGCCAGAGTTGTCTCCCCCTAGTGCGGGTTTTTGCCACCAATGTGTACAGATGGCGCCACTAGTTCCTCCTCAATCCTCCTCATGACGTCACTACATCCGGGTGAAATGTGACTTTAAATAGCCTTTCCCTACTACTTTGTTATAACCCAGCGTACGTGACTTTCCATACCTCACACATATAAAAATGGCGGTAACGATTGCTGCCACACCATTGGTCAATTATCTCCGGGTCGGAGATGTATCTCGAGGTCGGAGATAATTATCTCCGGGTCGGAGATGTTTCTCCGGGTCGGAGATGTTTCTCCGTGTCGGAGATAATTATCTCCGGGTCGGAGATGTTTCTCCGGGTCGGAGATAATTATCTCCGGGTCGGAGATGTTTCTCCGGGTCGGAGATAATTATCTCCGGGTCGGAGATAATTATCTCCGGGTCTCTCGGGTCGGAGATAATTATCTCCGGGTCGGAGATGTTTCTCCGGGTCGGAGATAATTATCTCCGGGTCGGAGATGTTTCTCCGGGTCGGAGATAATTATCTCCAGGTCGGAGATAATTTCTGGATGAAAAAATAATTTTCTCCCACGTCCTATCTATGCTTCCGTATATATCCAATACTAATTAAACATAAATTCCAAGTGATATTTATTGCAGAGGCGAAAATCTGGAAAAATGGATATGTAACAACGTCTGCTTTGCGCCAGGTTCGTGAAACGCGTGTAGAGCCGGGCGTAGTGTGAGCGCAACGCAGATGAAAGTCATTACGTCGATCGTAACTTACGCATGTTTCGTGCAACGATCCCCAGTTATCCACCGAGCAGATTGTCACGAACCGACCAATATTGGTTTGAAGAGAGTGTATATTCTGATTTAAACTCAAAAGTAAAGCCATGAAAATGAAAATAATGTAAAAACTATACAACAGTTCCCAAATATAATTGTGATTTGAGTATTCCATTAGTTGAAGAAGTCACGCCTTATAACCTCAAATATTGTATCCCTTCAACCACGAAGCTGTGGAACAGCACTGAATTTGCAACAATGAATAGAGCTAGTGCTAAGGAAGTGAGATCTGAAATATTAATAAAATAGTACAAATGAGACATAGCTGCAGTCAAGTTGTCTCGACTTGACATGATTGATATTACTGGCTGTCACAGTGGAAATTCACCGGACGATGCCCAACATTATTCACTTCATTACCTTAAGTACCAAGAAATTAGAGTTTAAGAATATATCAAATCCATTTACAATTCCGGATATCCTCTCTGGAAACATTCCCAGACTCTTGATAACACCATTGTCAGAATTGTTCAACCAGAAATTAAGACAAATATATAATCTCACTTAATAATCTTACTCAGTGTAATACTTACTCAGTGTAATATGTAAATCACTGTATACCGTGTCCAAGTTAAGGGAATTATATACTGTGATATACGTGGAGGGGGGGTCTAAGGGGTTTCGATGGAGCTAAGAGTTTCCCGTCTCTATCTTCTAACCCAGCTAGGACACTTTTCTCCACAATGGGGAGAAGTGTCCGTCCGTTACACATTTCTTGTCCGATTAATAACTCAAGAACCGTTGAACCGATCGACTTCAAACTTGCGAAGTGTCTTGACATCGGTGAGAGGATGGTTGGAATTGCTTTACAGTTACCTGCGTAATCCAAGATCGCCACCATTAGCCCTCTTGGATTTCAGCAGTTGTATCTTTGCATATTTCTTGTCCCAACAATAACTCGAGAACTATTCAACCGATCGAATTCAAACTTGGAGATTGTCTTGACATTGGTAAGGGGACGGTTGGAATTACTTTTCAATTATCTGCGTAATCCAAGATGGTCGTCATAACCATCTTGGATTGTCAGTAGTTGGATCTTCAAACATTTCTTGTCCGACCAATAACGCGTTAACTTTTGAACCGATCGACTTCAAACTTGGATAGTGCCTTGATATCTTGCATTGTCAGATCCTTACACATTCTTTTGTCCAAACAATAACTCAAGAACCATTGAACCAATTGACTTCTAATTTGGAGACTGTCTTGATATCAGTGAGATGATGGTTGGCATGCCTTTCAGTTACCTGTGAACTTCAAGATGACCGCCATCTTGGATTTCAGCAGTTTCATCTTGTCCGGACATAAACTCGAGAACGATTGAACCAATCGACTGCAAAGTTGGAGAGGGGCTTGACGTCGGTGAGAGGACTGTTGGAATTGCTTTTCAATTACCTGCATAATCCAAGATGACCACTGTCGGCCATCTTGAATTTTGAGTTTTTGGAACTTGTCTGGGCAATAAATAGAGAATAATTGAACTGATCAACTTCAAACTTGGAGACTGTCTTGACATTGGCAAGAGGACAGACGGGATTGCTTTTCTGTTACCTGTGTAACCCACGATGGCCTCCATCAGACATATTGCATTGTCAGCAGTTGAATCGTTACATATTTCTTGTGTCAAGAACTCAAGAACTATCGAACTGATCAACTCTAAACTTGGAGAGTGAAATGACATCAATTCAGTGAGAGGACAGTTGAGATTGCTTTTCAGTTATCTGAGTAGTAGGGAAAGGTGATTTAACCGCTCATTGACCTCAAAAATTTGCATAATTTGAGGAGGAAACGAGGAGGTGACAGCCAATCAGAAGCGAGTAAAATTTGACCTCAGAAATTTGCATATGACGTCACTGGCTCGGCGTTCTGTGGATGTGTGTGGTCAAAATGGCGGCGTGTGGGGTGGTCAAAATGGCGGCGTGTGGGGTGGTCAAAATGGCGGCGTGTAGGGTGGTCAAAATGGCGGCGTGTGGGGTGGTCAAAATGGCGGCGTGTGGGGTGGTCAAAATGGCGGCGTGTGGGGTGGTCAAAATGGCGGCGTGTGGGGTGGTCAAAATGGCGGCGTGTGGGGTGGTCAAAATGGCGGCGCAAGGGAGCAAACGAGGCGGTGGGGAGGTCACGGGGAGAAAAAACCCTCACATTACCCTCAAAAAAACCTCTAGGATCAGTCTAGCATCTGTACCACCCTAGGGTCGAGCGTTTATTGTCCCGTGTATCTCCGCAGAAAATCAACAAACAAAATGGCGGCTCCAGGATGGTGTGGGGACGCCCTTTCCACATCACGGCGTCGATCCTAACCATAGCGCCATCTGCACACACTGACGCAAGGGAGACAACTCGTGTGGCCCAAGGGTATGGAAATAGCCGTTTTTGAGCTATTGGAGGTACTACTGGTCCAATGTGGTCTAGTGAGGTATCAATGTGAAGCCTATTTGAAGGGGCATCTGACTGGACTATCGGCGTCGGCATTGTCACCATTCTGCGCATGCGCGGTGGCCCAAGGGTATGGAAATAGCCGTTTTGGAGCTAGGGGAGTTACTCATGGTCCAATGGGGTCATATGAGGTATCAAAGTGAAGCTTATGTGAGGGGGCATCCGACTGGACTAGGGGCTCGTGCGTTGTCACCATTCTGCGCATGCGCGGTGGCCCAAGGGTATGGAAATAGCCGTTTTGGAGCTAGGGGAGTTACTCATGGTCCAATGGGGTCATATGAGGTATCAAAGTGAAGCTTATGTGAAGGGGCATCTGACTGGACTAGCGGATTGGGCGTTGTCACCATTCTGCGCATGCGCGGTGGCCCAAGGGTATGGAAATAGCCATTTTGGAGCTAGGGGAGTTACTCATGGTCCAATGGGGTCATATGAGGTATCAAAGTGAAGCATTCGTGAAGGGGCATCTGACTGGACTAGCGGCTTGGGCGTTGTCACCATTCTGCGCATGCGCGGTGGCCCAAGGGTATGAACATAGACGTTTTGGGCTCGAGCGGGGTTTCTCATGGGCCGATGGGATCGAGTGAGGTATCCATGTGAAGCCTAGGTGAGGGGGTTACACTAGGGTGTCGTATCCATTCTGCTGCGCAGGTCACGTGGGGGTTGTGACGTCACTTCCGGTTGGGGTGAATGGGGCGTGACCTTGGGTACATGTCTAGACTTGTTTGTGTGTGTTGATGTACTGGGGGGTTTTTCCCCCACAATGGCGTTCACCTTCGGACGTGGTTTGGTGTGTGACGTAACTTCCGGTTTTCACTAAAACTACCTCCAAACCCAGAAGAGTTCCAACGTTCAACCCTCCGGGGTGTTTTCCCGCCCCCGCCCCGGCGCCCCGCAGCGCCCGCGGGTTCTTCGGCGGCAGCGCGCGCGTCATCCCCGGCAGTACCCGCGCGCGCGGGTCAAAAGGTCAAAGGTCACCTCCAGGTCAGACGGTCCAATATGAATAACGACAAGTTCAGCAATGTTCATACAGTTTATTATCCCCAATGTTACATCATACCCAGGCTGGGGGAGCCGCCCTGGGTATGTTTAATATGTTCACAGCAAAACAAAATTGAAATATCAAACACCATGTTTTAACGCACCGTCACATTTAATGTTTACTGAGCTCAAGTCAATGATCAGCATGTAGACATAGACAGTACGTACGACATGTTATGGTATTCATCAGTGCACGAGTGACGCATTCAACCCATGGCAGTGGTGAATCACCTTGGTAAGGAAAAACGTAACATTGGTCACCCTCTTCACTGTCCACTTGGTGTTGGGTCGTTGTTGTTGGGCCCATCCCAAGACATCCAATTGTTCCACTTGGTCCAGCATCATCTCTAGTGACCTCCGGTCATTGATGGTAAACGGTTGGTCGTACACTGGGTGGAGGGCACTGGAATAGAAATAGCGCAATTCACCCGTCATCTTATGGCATAAGATGTACCCAAATGCTACATTTAATGTGAAGGCCGTAGGTTGGTCATTGAAGATGGTTTCCACGTAGCTGCGTAGACGGGTGAGCTTGGTCAGTGGGAAATTGTAGATATCTTGAATAGGGCGATGACGGTGGAAACAGTGCCGTGTCATGGTCCAATGGCGCCGAGAGATGTCACTCTCTGGATCATATTCGGGTAAGAGATCGCTAGGAACATTTATGGGCTCGTCCAGAAAATGTTTGATGTATGGCGTATGACTCGAAACCGTAACGGTGGGGTCCGGTTGGAAATCCAGGCTCTTCCCAACTGTGGGTATAGGCGGGCTCTCCGTCATCGCATCACCAGTGGCGTTCGTCTCCCCGGGCTTATCTTCACTGGGTCTGACCTTCCGCGGCTCCTCTTCAGTAGGAAGTTGTCGCCAAAACCGTGGAGACGGGACATGAATCAAACGCTGATGCCGTCTTAACTGACTGCGTCGTTTGAAGAGTTCACCACAATCCTTACATTGTTCCGTCGCGCCTTCGTGCAATGAGCGTTCGTGGCGCAGTAAATCATCCTCTCGATTAAATGACCGGGCGCAGGTTATACAAGTATACCGTGCATCGTTGTGGGTGAAGGCCTCGTGGCGTAAATTATCTAGACGAGTAAACTGCTTCTGGCAAGTTGTGCAAGTGAACATCTTGGTGGTTGACAGTGTCTGATGAAACGGCAAGGCCGCTTCCCTTTTATAGCACGCTAGCTGGTAATCTATTTTTAGCACACTCTACCCCAAGTCGAGGATCGAGATTGGTGTACTGGTGTACGACTGAGCCGCATTGCGCAGACGCGAAGTACCCGGATGATAGACACGGACGTCACCGATCCGAAAAGACACGGACTTTACCGAAAATACACGGACTTTAACGAAAAGACACGGACGTCCTCGAAAAGACACGAAGGTGAACGCCATTGTGGGAAACCCCCACAGACAGGTCAGTACATGCATTCCTATGATGTTCACGCATAATAAAAAGGATTGACCTATAATCTGTGTTGTTGTTGTTGCTCCCTTTTTTGGACTAACCCATCACAATAGTACTATCACGGACTACACCCGTAGAGCTACATCTGGTCTATAAAACACGTCTCTCTGGACCACACACCTTCATTTCTACGGTTGCAGATCCATGACGGAGATCCAGCCCTATGCGACTCGCATTTTACAGCATGCCACCGTGGTGAATTCACTCATGGGTTACCGAGCAGTGGTCCGATTCCATGTTTGCAGATGGCGACGACAACGAGGGGCGACGCCAGATCCTGAACGAGTTCACAGAAGCGGTCCTCCACAGAGTGCACTCGATGGAGAGGTGTGTCATCACTCACCACTACTGGACTATGACAGCCATCCTTGATGCTCGGGCTATGGAACAGGAGCGCTCACGACGGAACCAGCGCCGGCTGGTTGGCCTCACACTAGACTGTGCCCTATTGATCCTGGCGCTGTGGTATTGACAGTGGGACTATAAATACGAGGGTCAGACACAGTGTGTGTCATTCACCGATCGTCATTGGATCAAGCATGTCACCCGTCCTACGAGCCATCCTGCCCCTTACACTCCAGGCGGGGTTACACGTCTATGAAGATAAAGTCACCCTCGTGGAAGACCGTGGAGATGTTTGCTGGTCGCCCGCTGAGACCGTATCGAATACGGTAACGCTACCTCGTGACGGCTGGACCAAATTTAAACGGGTGTTGAGCGGCGAGCTCGACGGAAACCTCATCCACATAGACAATGCCATCTATGTATACCGTGGACCCTTCTCCCCACGCCTGGGCCGCTACCAAGACCCTACGCGAGGCTTCACCATAGTCCCCGATCTGTGGACAGCCTTGGAGAAAGTGGTGCCTATTGTGGACCAGCTGTTTACACCGGACGATCTATCATCACACCAGTTGGAGTGGGCTCGTGCCCTGAGAGAAGCGGCGCCAGAACCCAATGAACAACTGTCTAGCCATGAACCCGACGACGATGCCATTGATTACCCGGCTAGACTCAGTCAGCCCAGTGACATGACCACCTGATCCTTTGATCTCACGGGGTTGTCCCTATAAATACGGGAGACAGTCAACTCTGGTACCATTCACGTACTGACCATGGCGGAGCATATAATACTGGCGTATCTCAGCTTGACCCCCGAGGTTTTCCTGCACGTGTATGCGGATACGGTCGATATCATGGAGGAGGTGGGAGACATCTGTGATGCGGACCCTACACAACCGTGCCCGGCTCACATTCGTCTGTCCCGAGAGGGCTGGACCAAATTCAAACGGGTGTTGTCTGGTGAACTGGACGGCGATCTCATCCACTTGTGTCACGATGTGTACATCCGACGCGGTCCTTTCTTTGCTCAATTGGCTCGGCTAGATGGGGGTACAGTACATTTTACCCTTCACCCTGATCTATGGTCTGCATTGGAAAATGCCGTGGTAGATGTGGATGAAGTGCTTATCAAGCGGTCATCAGACGAGTTGGACTGGTCATTTACCATGGACACTGTGGAAGCCCACGAAGAAAATCAGAAAGAAACTCTGGCCCAAGATATACCCGTTATAATAAACGATAGAGCCAAGGTCCATCATCATTGTGCCACCATGAAGCGCTGGGAGAAGGTGTTGGATAACTTATACTACAGTCCCGACAGTCCGGCGGCCTATAGTGCATTGTCGGCTCTCTATCGAGCGGCCAAACCACAGGGGATACAACGTGCCCAAGTCCGAGATTGGTTAAGAAAACAAGACACATATACCTTACATCGATCTGTCCGTCGCCATTTTCTACGGAACCGGGTCATCGTGGGAGGAATAGATGCCCAGTGGCAAGCGGATTTGGTCGATATGAGCGCCTTTGCCAAACACAACGATGGGAATCGGTATATCTTGACGTGCATCGATATCCTATCCAAGTATGCGTGGGTGGTACCCATCCGGACGAAAACGGGGGCGAATCTCATAGCGGCGTTCAAAGACATCTTCAAGACCGGGCGCAAACCTTTGTATTTGCAAACCGACGAAGGCACGGAATTCCTCAACAGACCGTTCCAAGCCTTTCTCAAGAAACAGAAGGTGTTTTTCTTTCATACGTACAACGAGACCAAGGCTTCCGTGGTGGAAAGGTTCAACAGGACATTCAAAGGCCGCATGTATAAATATTTCGCCTATAAGAATACAAGGCGGTATATCGATGTTCTCCCGAAACTGGTGAGGGGTTACAATCGAGCCTATCATCGGAGTATAGAGAGAGCCCCCATTACCGTGACCCAACGCAATGAAGCCCAAGTCCGGCGTGTCTTGTACCCCAGGCCATCGCAGCGAACGACGAAGGCGGCGTACAAGGTCGGGGACCCTGTACGGATCAGTAAATTCAAGGGCAAGTTCGAGAAAAGTTACTTGCCCAACTGGAGCGATGAGCACTTCCTGATTAAACGGCGCCTACCCCGACAGCGGCGAGTCTATGAACTGGAAGATCTTCAAGGGGAACCGTTGCTAGGGACGTTTTACGAGACGGAATTACAGCCTGTCGTAAAAACACAGCAAGACTACTACACGGTGGAGCAGATTTTGAAAACGGAACGTCGACGTGGCAAACTGTTTCATTTCGTCAAATGGCAAGGCTGGCCCAGTTCCTTCAATTCCTGGGTCGCTGCCAACCAGGTGAAACGACTATAAAGCCGGACACCACTGCCGTCATCCTTCATTCCACGGTCGACCATGAACACGGTGCAACCGTCTCTGAACACAGCGTCTTCCAAAACGCGCAAAGCGCAAGTGGGCTTTGGGGTGATAGTGCTAACCCTGCTGAGTGTGTTGTACGGAGGTGTGTTTTACGACGTAGCCTATGTCAGCACGTTACTTAACCAACTGAGAACACCAGCCACCAGCGAAACCGGTCTACAGAGAGCACCAGTCAACCCCGTATCGAGCCCAGTCACCACCACCACACCCCGTGTACAAACCACGTCGAGCTCCACACCAAGCTCTACGCCTACACCAAGAACACCCACTACGTCTCAAGACCCACCGGATTTCATCCCTCACAGTGAACAGACAACGGCCACCGACGTTGTAGCCACCCCCATCATCATCCCTGACAGTGTACAGACAACGACGACCGACGTTGTACCCACCACCACTCCCGTTCACTCGTACCAAATTTACAAGAGTGGGTTACCACGACAACGGATACACCTCGAACCATGGACCCCCGTTGGCAGCATCCCTTCACGTGTCTCATCGCAGGACCGACGGGTTCCGGCAAAACGCACTTCGTCAGGAAGCTCCTTCAACACGCCGACAGCATGATCACTCCACCCATTGCCAGAGTCGTGTGGTGTTACGGAGAATGGCAGGCAGCGTATGCAGCAATGCCCCACATCACGTTCGTGGAAGGCCTACCCAACCTGGCTGATTTGGAACCCGACACCTTGGTGGTTCTGGATGATCTCATGGCGGAGACGGATGCGCGGGTCACCCAACTCTTTACCAAAGGCAGCCACCATCGACGGCTCAGCATCATCTACATTGTGCAGAATCTGTTCAGTAAAAACAAAGAACATCGGAACATCGGCTTAAATGCCCACTACCTGGTGGTCTTCAAAAACCCGAGAGATACCACTCAACTGCTGCACCTGGCGAGACAGATATATCCCGGCCGCACACCGTTTGCGTTGGAAGCCTTTAAAGATGCGACAACCCCTCAGCACGGGTATATGCTCTTCGACCTCAAGCAAGCCACCCCCGACCACCTTCGACTACGGACCGGAGAGACCCACCACGTGTACTTGCAAAAATAATGTAAACACACCCACAGTGTCTCCCCAGCTGGGATGTATGTGTGTTTGATGATGGAGATAATAAAAAGAATGAATACCACAGCAGGGTTGACTTTGTCTCTGAGATAGATAAAAAGAGCAGAGTTGTGGGTTCTGGCATTAGTTGTACATGATGTCTGCGCGAGTACGGAAGCACGCTCCCACGCTCCGTGTATTGAAGACGGCCCCACCCGAGTTGGTCCGAACCATTGTACGCGGTGCGGACCCTGACCTTGTACGCTGTCTGTGCGAGATCGGGTACAACCTGTTAACAGGCAACGTACCGCTCACTCCGGCTCAGA
This sequence comes from Hanleya hanleyi, assembly GCA_036873755.1. Lineage (NCBI taxonomy): Eukaryota > Metazoa > Mollusca > Polyplacophora > Lepidopleurida > Hanleyidae > Hanleya > Hanleya hanleyi. Next base: position 8,227 of record JAVTVY010043139.1, on the reverse strand, counting down.
AGACCAAGTTGGCCAAGCATAAGACAGGTCTCCGAACCCTAGTCCAGAAGCGGGTCCCTCAAACACAAAAGAAAAAGGTGTTGCAGAAAGGCGGCTTTCTCGGGGCCATCTTAGCACCGTTGGCCGCTTCCGTGTTGGGTCCAGTATTGGATGGACTCTTCGGCCGACAATGAACCACACGAAAAAAATGGTCCTCGTCGAACCACGATTCCTTCAAAACCTCCAATCACCCTACCCTGTCCCACCTACGGTGAAGACCATAAACAGCCTCGATGGAGAGATGCAACAGATCTTACAGAGACCGGGGTTAAGCGACAGTGAGAAAGTACAACGGTACAATGAGACGCTTCAACGGTACATGAGGTACATGGACCAATACAAAACCCTCTCTACCCCACCACCACCACGTGACACCCCGCCGACCTCAGCACCGCTCCAACAGCCGCCATTACCAGGGGTACCACCCACAGCCCCACAGTGGGTGGAAGAGGAAGTCCTGAAGAGTGTACCTGCCTCGTTCAAGAAACAAGCTGGCCTGGTATTACAATGGATGAAACAGAATTCTAACATGACTTGGAATGATAAAGGCGAACTCCTGGTACAGAATCAGGTGGTCCCGGGGACCCACATGACGGATTTAGTGAATGATCTGATGCGTCAACGCAGGTCGCACACCGATCCTCGAGGATGGGAGGTCTTCGATCAAGGCTTGAAAGACATGCATGTACCACAGGAATTGGTGGGGAACCCCCAGCGCTGGGCCTTTATGCAGCGAACCCAGCAATCGCCGAGTGGCCCACTACCTTCTTGGGAAGCCGACTGGGAACCGGAGTCACCCCCCAAAACTCCACCACCACCACAACGGGCACCTTCTTTTCAAACCTTTAAAAAACCACCCTCGATCAGGACACCCCACATCTCCAGAGCCGTGACACGTAGCAAGTCAACGCGACGAACACGACGCCGGACACAACCGCCCAAGGCCTGGAACACCTATTAAAACCAACAGCAGCAGCAGGACAGCTCAGTCGCCATGTTTTACCTCACCCTACCCAGTAACAGTTCGCTGGATCTGTTTCCTGACAACGCCGTGGCCAAGTATGTGACTCAATTACCACAACCGTTACATTTACCTGGCCGGTGGGAATGTGGACTGGTGGATATTCAGTACCCTTACTCATGGTACAACGTGCGAGCCAATGAAGTGTGGTACGAGGTGACCTACGAAGACAAAAACACCCGACTCACCCTGCCCGAAGGCCAATACGATACCCCCAAGGAGTTCATGGGTGGGCTGACAAGACTGTTGCATTATAAGGCTCTACGGGAGGTCACGAATACTTCAAAACCCATCAAATCCTTTCCCTTCAAGAATCACGTGGACTTCGATTACAACGCACACAACGACAAGGCACAGCTTATCGTCACCGGCAGGGCGAGTGTCGTACTGAGTCCTATCCTACAGCAAATGCTGGATTTCGATCTACAGACGTTCGCTGGTCCCACCGAACACCATGGCGAGATCCCGATGGATATGAAGTCGGGTATGTACGGACTCTACGTCTACTCGGACGTGGTGGACAACCACATCGTGGGCGATATCAACACACCTCTGTTACGGGTGGTCCCCATTAAAAAGACGTATGGAGATCAAGTCACCCACAGTTTCACCCACATGCTCTACTTACCCGTACGACAAACCGACATCAACACGATCACGGTGGATATAAGAGATGACACGGGACGACCGGTGGCATTCGAACGAGGAAAAGTGGTGCTGACACTTCATTTTCGACAAGCACGTGCTCCCCACTTTGCATAATGAAAGTACCTTACGAGTGCGATGCACGCAGCTATATGGACTATTATGCCCAACAGGCCGGGGGTGGCTTTCCGGTCTTTAGCGGTGCACGCATGCAACGAGGACATGGGCTAGGGAGCATACTCGGCAGCATCGTCAAAACGTTCCTGCCCTTGGTGACGCGTGGGGTGAAAGCAATGGGTAAACAAGCGGTACGCAGTGGACGGCAAGTGGCCGGTGATGTCTTGGGGGGTACGGCACCCAAAGAAGCCTTGAAACGGCGGGCCAAAGAAGCGGGAGGCGTCTTGGTGGCCAAAGCACAACGCACCGTAGGGAATAAAAGAGCTGCCCCACCGAGACCACGCACCAGTCGACGACCGACCCAGCGACGACGCACATCGAAGAAGACAAAGGATATCTTTTCTTAAAACATGTCCTTGATCCACGCCGAGTCCTGCCCCTCCACCAACAGTGAATTTGATTTGTGGACCGTGCCGCCCACACAGACCAGTGCCGAACAAGGATTATGGGTGGAGCATCTCCCGCTCTCCAGCATCAACGAAACCGGGCCCATCGAGTTCACCATCAGTAATGCGGATACGGCCTATGTGGATTTAGCCCATACATACTTGTATGTGAACGCCAAGGTGGTCAGTGGGGATGGCACCAGAATCGTCCAAGCTGCAACGGTGGGCCCGACGAATCTCTGGCTGCACTCGATGTTTCAACAGGTGGATATTTTTCTCAGCGACAAACTCATCAGTGACTCCACCAACACGTACCCGTACCGAGCCTACATCGAGACACTGTTGTCGTATGGCCGAGAGGCTAAAAAGTCTCAGCTGACAGCCGGTTTATTCTACCAGGACACACCCGAGCACATGGACACGGTGGACAATGTGGGATATAACAAACGGAAGGCTTTCACTGCGAACAGTGCCTCGGTGGATATGATGGGTCGACTGCACACAGACATGTTCATGCAAGACCGGTACCTCTTGAACAAGATCCCCATCAAAATCCGACTGATACGGGCGCCTCCGACCTTCGCCTTGATGGCCACTAACGTAGACGGGCATGCAGCGGACTATAAGATTGTCATCCAAGAGGCAGTGCTGTATGTCCGAAAAGTGAAACCGAATCCAGCCGTTCAATTGGGACACATGAAAGCCTTGGAAACAAAACCAGCCCAGTACCCTATCCGACGTGTACAAACCAAAGTGTTCTCTGTGCCTGCTGGAAATATGGGCGCCAACAAAGAAAACCTGTTCCTGGGGGAACTACCCAAGCGATTGATCCTGGCCTGTGTGGAAAATACCAGTTTCAGCGGAGCCTACCCAGAGAATCCGTTTGACTTTCAACATTTCGGCATCAATTTTGTGGCCCTGCATGTGGATGGACAACAGGTGCCAGCCACGGCCTTAACACCGAACTTTGGGCGGAGGAATTTCATTCGAGCCTATCAGAGCCTGTTTACAGCCACCGGTCAAATCAACCAGGACGAAGGGAATTTCATCAGTCGGGAGCACTACGCGAACGGATACACGTTGTTCTGTTTCGATCTGACCCCCACCTTAGAGAACGACCATCAGCTGGCCCTGGCCAAGCAAGGCAATTTACGGGTGGAAATCCACTTTGCACGAGCCCTGGCGACCACTGTCAATGTGATCTGCTACGCCGAGTTTGACAACATCATTCAAGTGGACAAGGCGCGCAACGTCCTGTGTGACTTCTCCACATAACATGGATACAGACCAGATAACCACCGTGCTGGAGAATGACCCAGAGACACGTATGGTCTTTAAAGGGGTGTTCGCCCGATATGTGTTCCCATTAGACCGTATGTATCCTGCTGCTTACGTTCTCAACACGGACCCGATGGATCGACCCGGTGAACATTGGGTGGCCGTGTACTTGACAGAACAGCAGGGCGAATACTTTGACCCATACGGCCTGCCACCCCTCCATCCCGATTTAACAGACTTCATGGATCAAGGCACAGAGACGTGGTGTTGGAACAGTCAAACGTTGCAAAGCCTGACCAGTAACGTGTGCGGACAATATTGTTTGTTTTACCTGTACCATCGATGCCGGGGAAGACCCTTATCTACCATCGTACAGATGTGTGACGAGTACCCCAAGGCCGAGGACCGCGATGTACTCGTCTATGACTGGGCCGCCCATCATTTCAATGTACAAGCCCCGTTCTGGGCTTAAGTTAATTACAAGCCCCTTGTTCTGGGCTTAAGTTTACAAGCCCCCTGTTCTGGGCTTCAATGTACAAGGCCCCTGTTCTGGGCTTCAGTTCTTTCAATGTACAAGCCCCTTGTTATGGGCTTCAGTTTTCACGTGGTTGTTCTCACGTTGTTGTTGTTACTGAATAAAAAAACAAAATGAGATCTCACCAAAAAACCCTGTCTTGTGTGTTTTATTCATAATGCATCAATGCCCAATGTGGAGATTCAGTTAAACTGAACTCAGTGGTGTAGGATGGGGCCAAAATGTAACCCATCGATGTTAGAATGCAAGAGCACTATAGTAAAAATAGAGAGCCAATGAAATCAGCCTACAGACCAAGTACGTGTTTTTGGTCTAGGTTTGGAGCGGGCATTTCATTGAGGTACGTGTATACGGTGAGTGAAGAGACTCGTCCAACACGTATAGATTAAGTTTATGACTATAAGTTCTATGAGCATAATGCATGAAACTGGCTTTGAACACCGTATTAGCCAATCAGTGGCCTAGAATGGAGCCAAAGGTAACCCATCCATGTCCAGAAAACATTACCCGGGTGTACAAGAACCCATATGTAGGCGCGGACGTCAGCGAAAGCACACCGTGAGTACCCCAATTCGATTGGCTGATTGTTCGACCGCTGATTGGTTCTTTTTCTCGACCGCTGATTGGCTCTTTTTTCTCGACCGCTGATTGGTCCAAATGGACCTGCCCATCCTTCCCAGGTTCATTTACAATCCCCTTTTTGGGGTTCAAGCTCTGACTATATCGATGCCGCAACATTGTCTCATTGGACATTGGACCGTCTGACCAGAAGGTGACCTTTGACCTTTTGACCCGCGCGCGCGGGCACTGCCGGGGATGACGCGCGCGCGCTGCGGCCGGAGAACCCGTGCGCGCTGCGGGGCGCCGGGGCGGGGGCGGAAAACACCCCGGAGGGTTGAACGTTGGAACTCTTCTGGGTTTGGAGGTAGTTTTAGTGAAAACCAGAAGTGACGTCACACACTTGCGCAGACCCACCAAACCACGTCCGAAGGTGAACGCCATTGTGGGGGAAAAAAACCCAGTACATCAACACACACAAACAAGTCTAGACATGTACCCAAGGTCACGCCCCATTCACCCCAACCGGAAGTGACGTCACAACCCCCACGTGACCTGCGCAGCAGAATGGATACGACACCCTAGTGTAACCCCCTCACCTAGGCTTCACATGGATACCTCACTCGATCCCATCGGCCCATGAGAAACCCCGCTCGAGCCCAAAACGTCTATGTTCATACCCTTGGGCCACCGCGCATGCGCAGAATGGTGACAACGCCCAAGCCGCTAGTCCAGTCAGATGCCCCTTCACATAAGCTTCACATGGATACTTCATATGACCCCATTGCACTATGAGTAACTCCCCTAGCTCCAAAATGTCTATTTCCATACCCTTGGGCCACCGCGCATGCGCAGAATGGTGACAACGCCCAAGCCGCTAGTCCAGTCAGATGCCCCTTCACATAAGCTTCACGTTGATACCTCACTCGACCCCATTGCACCAGGGGTAACTCCCCTACATGCCAACACGGCTATTTTCATACCCTTGGGCCACCGCGCATGCGCAGAATGGTGACAACGCACGAGCCCCTAGTCCAGTCAGATGCCCCTTCACATAAGCTTCACGTTTATACCTCACTCGACCCCATTGGACCATGAGTAACTCCCCTACATGCCAACACGGCTATTTTCATACCCTTGGGCCACCGCGCATGCGCAGAATGGTGACAACGCACGAGCCCCTAGTCCCGTCAGGTGTCCCTTCACATAAGCTTCACTTTGATACCTCACTCGACCCCATCGGACCATTAGTGGCTTCGCTAGCTGCAAAACGGCTATTTCCATACCCTTGGGCCACAGCGCATGCGCAGAATGACGCTAGTTCAACCCCACACCCAGCCCATCAGATGCGCTCTCACATAGACTTCACATTGATACATCACTCGACCCCACTGGACCAGTAGTAACTCCCCTAGCTCCAAAACGGCTATTTCCATACCCTTGGGCCACACGAATTGTCTCCCTCGCGTCAGTGTGTGCAGATGGCGCTATGGTTAGGATCGACGCCGTGATGTGGAAAGGGCGTCCCCACACCATCCTGGAGCCGCCATTTTGTTTGTTGATTTTCTGCCGAGATACACGGGACAATAAACGCTCGACCCTAGGGTGGTACAGATGCTAGACTGATCCTATTAACATGGTACAACACCTACAGATTATGTTTATTATTATTATATGGCTTAGAGGTTTTTTTGAGGGTAATGTAGCCACATGGGATTTCTCGACTCTCTATACTACAATCCCTCATCAGGACCTTATTGGCCGTATAAGTTCATTAATAGTATCTGTGTTCAAGAAAAGTGATCGTGGATATATTAATGTCGGAAGCCATAAAGCATTCTTTAGCTCGACTACATACAAGAGATATCATTCATGGGATGTTTCTTTGTTTATAGAGTTGCTTGAATTTCTCATTAAAAATATCTATGTGAAATTTGGCAACACAATATATCAGCAGCATATAGGTATTCCAATGGGTACTAATTGTGCACCCCTGTTGGCTGACCTGTATCTGTTCTCTTATGAATATGACTATATGCAGGCGCTTTCAAAAACCGATCCATTCAAAGCCCGTTCCTTCTCTTTCACCAAACGCTATATAGACGATCTTCTCGCTGTGGATAATCGCTATATAAATGACGCAGTGAAGGATATATATCCACCTTCACTGGATTTGAAGGAAACTACAGATAGCCCTACAGGCACATCTTATTTAGATCTCTATCTCTATAAAAATGAAGCGGGCATTCTCTCTCGTCGACTTTATGACAAAAGAGATGATTACAATTTCGACATCGTAAACTATCCCTTTCTGGATAGTAATATTCCAGTGGGACCTGCATATGGCGTATACATATCTCGCTTAGTAGCATTTGCTAGATCCTGTGTTAAATGTGATGATTTTAATCAACGTCACAAAACACTGTTGCAGAAACTTATAAAACAGGGCTATTCTACCAAGCGCCTCCACTCAAAGTTTCTCAAATTTGGCGATACATATCGAATGCTGATAACAAAATACGAACGTAGCGTGCAAGATCTATGGGGCTACGTTTCGTAACATGTGTCTAATTCCGCTTAACCCGGGGCTAGGGGCCGTATGACCCATGTACTTCAAGATCCTCATGGTACTCATATGAACAGTCACAATCAAAGCGTGACTGAGATACATCATTTTTTTAGATGACGACTCTATAACGAATATTATGGATTAAGAATACTGATCAGCGATACGGATTTGATATTTTGGAACATCATGATGTCTTGCCGGCATCATTGAAAATTGTTGACCGCTTCTCTTGCAGGAAACAAGCCTATGTTTATGTATACTTTTGTCTTTTTGAATTTGGTGCTAATACTGTTATATGGAAATGGAATAGGTCTTTGGATTATGGACGCGGATATTCTCTAATGGACGACGGCTGGATTATGAATGACGGACTAGACGCTTGTAATGTGAGGGTTTTTTCTCCCCGTGACCTCCCCACCGCCTCGTTTGCTCCCTTGCGCCGCCATTTTGACCACCACCACACGCCGCCATTTTGGCCGCCACACACACGCCGCCATTTTGACCACCACCACACGCCGCCATTTTGACCACCACCACACACCGCCATTTTGACCACCACCACACGCCGCCATTTTGACCAACACACACAGCCGCCATTTTGACCAACACCACACGCCGCCATTTTGACCACCACACACAGCCGCCATTTTGACCACCACCACACGCCGCCATTTTGACCACCACACACAGCCGCCATTTTGACCACCACCACACGCCGCCATTTTGACCACCACCCACAGCCGCCATTTTGAACCCACCACCCACAGCCGCCATCTTGGTCCCTCCACCCACAGCCGCCATCTTGGTCTCCAGAGGATGATGAACGACACAGCCAGAGTTGTCTCCCCCTAGTGCGGGTTTTTGCCACCAATGTGTACAGATGGCGCCACTAGTTCCTCCTCAATCCTCCTCATGACGTCACTACATCCGGGTGAAATGTGACTTTAAATAGCCTTTCCCTACTACTTTGTTATAACCCAGCGTACGTGACTTTCCATACCTCACACATATAAAAATGG
>JAVTVY010043138.1:0-19799 GCA_036873755.1 Hanleya hanleyi | reverse complement strand
CATTCAGGGTGCCGAATGTTAGGGAGTATCGTTTTCGCAAGATGTGCGCAATGAATTTACTACATAATAAGTAAGGCGATTATTTAGTGGTTTGTGATCTGTAATTCATCAAACATCTATTATCACATGTTGCTTCAATAGTAACTAAATCTCCTCCGACAGTCAGAGATAACATGCAGTTCGGTATCTTGAGCTGGGCAACCTTCTCCCTCCGACCCGAATCGGCTTGTTTTTTGTGATTTTTCGATCTTCTTTCACATCCACATAATTCCATGTCGAAGAGCAGTGCATCAAGTTTCTGAAAGCCCTTGCCATTCCTCACTAAATCATCGTAGTATTTCAAAGCTCCCTCGTCAGGTTTCTCCACAGGACACTTGAAATCCCCTCGCCTCTCACGACAAAAAATACAACTTCAGCAAAGTACTCTAACTTACCACACGGTATCTTTTAAAAAAATGCAGGATGGCCGTCATGATGACGTGACCGTGACGTCATATTCGTTGAAGCTATTTTTTGGCCTGTTGTTGGGCCGATTTATCGAAATTTTTATTTTTCGATTTTTCTTTTTGGAAACCACTAAGTATAATAGACAATAACTAGTTTTACCTAATTACTTTCTAGTCATTTTTCGCCAGAAAAAGTGCAAAGTACTGAAAACACGACTTTCTGGGATACATGTCCGCCATTTTGAATTTTCCCACGATCCTCTGCTCTGGCTGATATGCAAATGGGCTTAAAATGACCCCAATACGATAAGCTAAAACGTCACGAAGGTTCAGCCCCCTAGGTTTCGTCGTTTTGGAGCAGCAAGAAAAGTACACTAAGTGGGGAGGGAGCGGCGGAAAGTGCCCCTCCCCCCACAAAAAGACCAGTTGGGTTTAAAAATCATATCTTTTCACAATATTTGGTCATTTCAATAAAAACACTAACCCAACAAGAAGAAGAAATACGGGTATTAATATGTTTGACGGGCGTACTGGCCGCCATCTTGGATTTTTCGAAAACTAGGTCACTCAGGTCGGGCACCACCATGTGGAATGTTTGTGCATGTCATGAACATTGACTCTGCCAAGTTTGGTGCTTTAATCCAGCATGTCACGATTTCATTGAAAAATGACGTTAAGCCACTAGACTACAATGGGAATCTTATTACAAAGTGTATTTGCGATCAAGCAAAAATAGTCATTACATTTGTTTGCAATAACAAGCGGGTCGGTTATTTCCTCCTCGTCAATAATGAAAGTTCGAGGCAGAGAAGACTTTTTGTTTCTATTAAGTAGTTCGTAAAGCCCCAGTCACACTGTCAAGAATTGGGTAGGCGAATCACCGCGAACTGGAAAATCGTGTTCATTCTTGGCAATTCGTACTGGCATCTTGCGGGGTTCGTCGCAGATCGTGACCGTTCTTGCCTATTCTCGGAGAGAGTACGAACGTTTTGAAATGTTCAAAACATTCGCCGGCCAAGTACGATTAAATGGTATACGTATGGCATTCTTGGCACCATCCTACTGCGTTCTCGCATGCATTCTCCTCCTATCGTGTATATTCGTGGGTAGTCGTAGTAGTTCTTTCGGTCACAAATCAGCAAGAATGCCGTACGCATTGTACGATGATTGTTGTACGCATTCTACGCTTCTTGTACGATCATACTACGATACTGAGAAGAATTCAACACGATCTGTGGCGACAGTACTATGAATACCCACGACAGTACGACGAATAACCGCGACAGTACAACGAATACCCACGCTGGCGCTACGTTTCATGAAGAATAGGCTACGCCTCCCCGCGAATGTCGTACGATTTCATAGGATTGCTCCACGATCTCTCGCGAAGACCATCGTATGTTGTACATTTCATAGAAGACGGATCATATATATCCGTGGCCTCCTGGGGTGTCGTGTCACAGTGTAACAGGTTCGTACTGCATTCGTACTCACATCGTACTGCATACGTGCTTAATCGTAGCAGATTATCGAGCATTCGTAGTGGGTTCACGGGCTGCCGTGTTGATGCGTAGGGCGTTCTTCATTGAATCGTACTGCATGCGTACTCATTCTTGATGATTCTTGTTAAATGCTTATGGCTGTCGTACAAGGAAAGTAGTAGGGACACGGCACGAAGGGTATTATTTTGCCGGGGAAGGTAACTCTTGCATCCACCAGGGGGCGCCACCAGCTCAATTGACCTGTGAACATGATAGGACATGTACTGACCTGTCTGTGGGGTTTTTCCCACAATATCGTACACGGAGGTGACCGAAGATGTCACGGAGGTCAGATTATTCTTCCGCGGTGATAGACACGGACGTCGCTGAGAATAACACATACAACACGTCACATACAGTCGCCCCCCTCAAGACCCTCATATATACCCGGATGACGGACGTTACCGAAAAGACACGGACGTTACCGAAAAGACACGGACTTTACCGAAAAGACACGGACTTTAACGAAAAGACACGGACGTACCCGAAAAGACACGAAGGTGAACGACATTGTGGAAAAACCCCACAGACAGGTTATTACATGCATTCCTATGATGTTCACAGGTTACGCCCATTCACGAAGGGCCGTCACAGGGCGTAGTAGAAAAAGCGCATTTCTAATCTTATTGACCTTATGGCGCAAGCGAGTATAACAAGTGCTCATGACTCACACGGTGTATAAAACCGTACCCAACAGGTACACTATAAAGCCACCTCTCTAACCGTTCGCTTTTCATTCCCCACCATGGCAGCGAGCGGAACAGAGCTTGCGTTATTCCAACTGACGTCCGACGTCTACCTCATCGTCAATGACGATCACCTGGAGCTGGTCCAAGACGCACCGCAGAAGGTGAAGATTTTGTTATCGCTATCAGGCTGGACTCTATTGACACGATTGTTACAGGGAAAAGAGCCCGAAAGGGATTTCATGCACGTGGAAGTCGGCGTGCACATACGCACTGCTGGAGAGGATTCCCTTTTTCCCCGGTTGAAACAGAGTGGAGGTACCTATATCACACTCTGTCCACCCTTATGGATGGCACTGAAAGACGTACTCCCCGAGGTGGATGACTTACTACACCCCGAGGTGAAAGAAGGGACTGTGGCTACCCGGAGGCTTACACCTGGCTGCACCCTATTGTTGTACCCCAAACGAGTGGACCTCATTGATAGCGGACTTAGGTGTTGGTGTACGCCTGAACCCAAAGCGCACGTCTCTTTGTCACCGGAAGGATGGACTACCTTGAAACGGGTGTTGCTGGGTGACCTGCACGGTGATAGCATTCACCTGTGTGACGACGTCTACATTTTCTGCGGTCCCTTTTCCGCTCGACTCCTCTGTCTGAACGACGGTGGTTTTACCCTGGACCCGGATCTATGGACGGCTTTGGAACAAGCAGTCCCCATTGTCGATAAGGTACTATCTCTATAGGAGCCACATAACCAATCAGAATAGTACGTATCACGGACTACACCCGTAGAGCTACATCTAGGCGCGCATGTGTGACATGGTCTATAAAACACGTCCCTCTGGATCCTACACCTTCATTTCTACGGTTGCAGAGCCATGACGGAGATCCAGCCCTATGCGACTCGCATTTTACAGCATGCCACCGTGGTTAATTCACTCACGGGTTACTGAGCAGTGGTCCGGTCCATGTTTGCAGATGGCGACGACAACGAGGGGCGACGCCAGATCCTGAACGAGTTCACAGAAGCGGTGCTCGACAGAGTGCACTCGATGGAGAGGTGTGCCATCACTCACCACTACTGGACTATGACAGCCATCATTGATGCTCGGGCTATGGACCACGAGCGCTCACGCCGGAACCAGCGACGGCTGGTTGGCCTCACAATAGTCTGTGCCCTATTGACCCTGGCGCTGTGGCATTGACAGTGGGACCTCACCATAAATACGAGGGTCAGACAGAGTGTGTGTCATTCACCGTTCGTCATTGGATCAAACATGTCACCAGTCCTACGAGCCATCCTTCCCCTTACACCTCGGGTGGGGTTACACGTCTATGAAGATAAAGTCACCCTCGTGGAAGACCGTGGAGATGTTTGCTGGTCGCGCGCTGAGACCATATCGAATACGGTTACGCTACACCGTGAATTTAAACGGGTGTTGAGCGGCGAGCTCGACGGACACCTCATCCACATAGCCAATGCCATCTACGTACACCGTGGACCCTTCTTCCCACGCCTGTGCCGCTACCAAGACCCTACGCGAGGCTTCACCCTAGACCCCGATCTGTGGACAGCCTTCGAGAAAGTGGTGCCCATCGTGGACCAGCTGTTTACACCGGACGAGCGGTCATCAGACGAGTTAGAGTGGGCTCGCGCCCTGAGAGAAGCGGCGGCAGAACCCAATGAACAAATGTCTAGCCATGAACCAGACGACGATGCCATTGATTACCCGGCTAGACTCAGTCAGCCCAGTGACATGACCACCCGATCCTTTGATCTCACGGGGTTCTCCTATAAATACGAGAGACAGTCAAATCTGGTACCATTCACGTACTGACCATGACGGAGCATATAATACTGGCGTATCTCAGCTTGACCCCCGAGGTTTTCCCGCACGTGTATGCGGATAAGGTCGATATCATGGAGGAGGTGGGAGACATCTGTGATGCGGACCCTACACAACCGTGCCCGGCTCGCATTCGTCTGTCCCGGGAGGGCTGGACCAAATTCAAACGGGTGTTGTCTGGTGAACTGGACGGCGACCTCATCCACTTGGGTCACGATGTGTACATCCGACGCGGCCCTTTCTTTGCTCAATTGGCTCGGCTAGATGGGGGTACAGTGCATTTTACCCTTCACCCTGATCTATGATCTGCATTGGAAGATGCCGTGGTACATGTGGATCAATTGCTTATCAAGCGGTCATCAGACGAGTTGGACTGGTCATTTACCATGGACACTGTGGAAGCCAACGAAGAAAATCAGAAAGAAACTCCGGCCCAAGATATACCCGTTATAAATAAACGATAGAGCCAGGGTCCATCATCATTTGTCACCATGAAGCGCTGGCAGAAGGTGTTGGATAACTTATACTACAGTCCCGACAGTCCGGCGGCCTATAGTGCATTGTCGGCTCTCTATCGAGCGGCCAAAACCCCCAGGGGATACAACGTGCCCAAGTCCGAGATTGGTTAAGAAAACAAGACACCTATACCTTACATCGAGCTGCCCGCCGCCATTTTCTACGGAACCGGGTCATCGTGGGAGGACTAGATGCCCAATGGCAAGCGGATTTGGTCGATATGAGCGCCTTTGCCAAACACAACGATGGGAATCGGTATATCTTCACGTGCATCGATATCCTATCCAAGTATGCGTGGGTGGTACCCATCCGGACGAAAACGGGGGCGAATCTCATAGCGGCGTTCAAAGACATCTTCAAGACCGGGCGCAAACCTTTGTATTTGCAAACCGACGAAGGCACGGAATTCCTCAACAGATCGTTCCAAGAGTTTCTGAAAGCCCAGAAGGTGTTTGTCTTCCATACGTACAACGAGACCAAGGCTTCCGTGGTGGAAAGGTTCAACAGGACATTCAAAGGCCGCATGTATAAATATTTCACCTATAAGAATGCAAGGCGGTACATCGATGTTCTCCCGAAACTTGTGAGTGGTTACAATCGAGCCTATCACCGGAGTATAGAGAGAGCCCCCATTACCGTGACCCAACGCAATGAAGCCCAAGTCCGGTGTGTCTTGTACCCCAGGCAATCGCAGCGAACGACGAAGGCGGTGTACAAGGTCGGGGACCCTGTACGGATCAGTAAGGTCAATTTGAGAAAAGTTACTTGCCCAACTGGAGCGATGAGCACTTCCTGATTAAACGGCGCCTACCCCAACAGCAGCGAGTCTATGAACTGGAAGATCTTCAAGGGGAAAAGTTGCTAGGGACGTTTTACGAGATGGAATTACAGCCTGTCGTAAAAACACAGCAAGACTACTACACGGTGGAGCAGATTTTGAAAACGGAACGTCGACGTGGCAAACTGTTTCATTTCGGCAAATGGCAAGGCTGGCCCAGTTCCTTCAATTCCTGGGTCGCTGCCAACCAGGTGAAACGACTATAAAGCCAGACACCACTACCGTCATCCTTCATTCCACGTTCCACCACGGTGCTATGGACAAGCAGCAGCTGCCTCTGAACACAGCGTCTCCCAAAACGCGCAAAGCGCAAGTGGGATTTGTGGTGATATTGCTAACCCTGCTGAGTGTGTTGTACGGAGGTGTGTTTTACGACGTAGCCTATGTCAGCACGCTACTTAACCAACTGAAAACACCAGCCATCAGTGAAACCAGTCTACAGATAGCACCAGTCAACCCCGTATCGAGCCCAGTCACCACCACACCCCGTGTACAAGCCGCGTCGAGCTCCACACCAAGCTCCATACCAAGCTCCACACCTACACCAAGAACACCCACTACGTCTGAAAACCCACCGGATTTCATCCCTCACAGTGAACAGACAACGACGACCGACGTTATACCCACCACCATCATCACTCACAGTGAACAGACGACGACGACCGACGTTGTACCCACCACCACCACTCCAGTTCACTCGTACGAAATTTACAAGAGCGGATTACCACGACAGCGCATACAGCTCGAACCATGGACCCTCGGTGGCAGCATCCCTTCACTTGCGTCATCGCAGGACCGACGGGCTCCGGCAAAACGCACTTCGTCAGGAAGTGTACATGCAAAAATAATGTAAACACACCCACAGTGGCTCCCCCAGCTGGAGTGTGTGTTTGATGATGGGGATAATAAAAAGAATGAATACCACAGCATGGTTGACTTTGTCTCTGTTCTCTGAGGTAGATAAAAGGGCAGAGTTGTGGGTTCTGGCATTAGTTGTACATGATGTCTGCGCGAGTACGGAAGCACGCTCCGACGCTCCGTGTATTGAAGACGGCCCCACCCGAGTTGGTGCGAACCATTGTACGCGGTGCGGACCCTGACCTTGTACGCTGTCTGTGCGAGATCGGGTACAACCTGTTAAAAGGCAACGTTCCACTGACTCCGGCTCAGAAGACCAAGTTGGCCAAGCATAAGACAGGTCTCCGAACCTTAGTCCAGAAGCGGGTCCCTCAAACACAAAAGAAAAGGTGTTACAGAAAGGCGGCTTTCTCGGGGCCATCTTAGCACCGTTGGCCGCTTCCGTGTTGGGTCCAGTATTGGGTGGACTCTTCGGCCGACAATGAACCACACGAAAAAAATGGTCCTCGTCGAACCACGGTTCCTTCAAAACCTCCAATCGCCCTACCCTATCCCACCTACGGTGAAGACCATAAACACCCTCGATGGAGAGATGCAACAGATCTTACAGAGACCGGGGTTAAGCGACAGTGAGAAAGTACAACGGTACAATGAGACGCTTCAACGGTACATGACGTTCATAGACCAATACAAAACCCTCTCTACCACACCACCACCACCACCACCACGTGACACACCGCCGACCTCAGCATCGCTCCAACAGCCGCCATTACCAGGGGTACCACCCACAGCCCCACAGTGGGTGGAAGACGAAGTGCTGAAGAGTGTACCTGCATCGTTCAAGAAACAAGCTGGCCTGGTATTACAACGGGTGAAACAGAATCCTAACATGACTTGGAATGATAAAGGCGAACACCTGGTACAGAATCAGGTGGTCCCCGGGACCCACATGACGGATTTAGTGAATGACCTGATGCGTAAACGCAGGTCGCACACGGATCCTCGAGGATGGGAGGTCTTCGCTCAAGGCTTGAAAGACATGCATGTACCACAGGAATTGGTGGGGAACCCCACCGCTGGGCCTTTATGCAGCGAACCCAGCAATCGCCGAGTGGCCCACTACCTTCTTGGGAATCCGAATGGGAACCGGAGTCACCCCTCAAAACACCACCACCACAACGGGCACCTTCTTTTCAGACCTTTAAAAAACCATCCTTGATCAGGACACCCCACATCTTCAGAGCCGCGACACGTAGCAAGTCACCGCGACGAACACGACGCCGAACACAACCGCCCAAGGCCTGGAACACCTATTAAAACCAACAGCAGCAGCAGGACAGCTCAGTCGCCATGTTTTACCTCACCCTACCCAGTAACAGTTCGCTGGATGTGTTTCCTGACAACACCGTGGCCAAGTATGTGACTCAATTACCACAACCGTTACATTTACCTGGGCGCTGGGAATGTGGCCTCGTGGATATCCAGTACCCTTACTCATGGTACAACGTGCGAGCCAATGAAGTGTAGTACGAGGTGACCTACGAAGGAAAAGACACCCGACTCACCCTCCCCGAAGGCCAATACGATACTCCCAAGGAGTTCATGGGTGGGCTGTCAAGACTGTTGCATTATAAGGCCCTACGGGAGGTCACGAATACTTCAAGACCCATCAAAGCCTATCCCTTCAAGAATCACGTGGACTTCGATTACAACGCACACAACGACAAGGCACAGCTTATCGTCACCGCCAACGCGAATGTCGTACTGAGTCCTATCCTACAGCAAATGCTGGGTGTCGATCTACAGACGTTCGCTGGTCCCACCGCCCACCAAGGCGAGATCCCGATGGATACGAAGTCGGGTATGTACGGACTCGACGTCTACTCGGACGTGGTGGACAACCACATCTTGGGCGATATCAACACACCTCTGTTACGGGTGGTGCCCATTAAAAAGACGTATGGAGATCAAGTCACCCACAGTTTCACTCACATGCTCTACCTACCCGTACGACAAACCGACATCAACACGATCACGGTGGATATAAGAGATGACACGGGACGACCGGTGGCATTCGAACGCGGGAAAGTGGTGCTGACACTTCATTTTCGACAAGCACGTGCTCCCCACTTAGTATAATGAAGGTGCCTTACGAGTGCGATGCACGCAGCTATATGGACTATTATGCCCAACAGGCCGGCGGTGGCCTTCCGGTATTTAGTGGTGCACGCATACAACGAGGACATGGACTGGGGAACATACTCGGGAGCATCGTCAAAACGTTCCTGCCGTTGGTGACGCGTGGGGTGAAAGCAATCGGCAAACAAGCGGTACGCAGTGGACTGCAAGTCGCCGGTGATGTCTTGGGGGGTATTTCCATACACTTTGTCCACTGCGCATGCGCAGAGTGACGATATTTTAACCCCGCACTCACCCCATCAGATGCCCCCTCACATAGGCTTCACATTGATACCTCACTCGATCCAATCGGCCCACTAGTGGCTCCCCTAGATCCCAAAACGTCTATTTCCATAAATTGTGTCTATTGCGCATGCGCAGAATGACGATATTCCTACCCCACATCCATCCCATCGGTTGCCCCCTCACATAGGCTTCACATTGATACCTCACTCGACCCCATCGGACCATTAGTGGCCCACCTAGATCCCAAAACGTCCACCCTGTATGGACCTATACACCCATAGCCATGCAGTATAGGCCTATGGGCCTACCCAGGCCTCGGTGACTTTTTCCAAAAAATTCACCGTTTCGCTCCGGGACCCTTGCCATCGTGTTCTAAATGACGAGACGTGAAAAACAAATCCAAGCAACCCATATCACAATGAACGTGTGTGAATTTCCCAGGTTGGACCTATACCCCCCATGGCCAGCCTATGGGCCTATATACAGACCTCGGTGACTTTTCCCCAAAATTTCACCGCTTCGCTCCGGGACCCTTCCCATCGTGTTTTTCTCGGCGAGACGAGAAAAACGAGACCCCACAACCCATAGTAAAGCCCACAAAAAAAAATGACCATCCCCATACCCCATACAGGCATATTCCCTTATATTGTATGATACAGACCCCTATTGTAGAGGTAAAGTCCGTGTTCCGCTTTTTATATTTTCGGAAAAAAATCCTAATTTTACATGCACCCACCCCATTGACTTGATAGGCAGGCCCCGATAAGCCCGGAGACCGATATTAGCCCTTTTGGCTAGAGTTGATAGGGGTAAAGTCCGTATTCCGCTTTTTATATTTTCGGAAAAAAATCCTAATTTTACATGCACCCACCCCATTGACTTGATAGGCAGGTCCCAATAAGCCCGGGGACCGATATTAGCCCTTTTGGCTAGGGTTGATAGGTGTTTTCCCCTATTTTAGGAGTAAAGTCTGTGTTCCGCTTTTTATAGTTTCGGGAAAAATTCCTAATTTTACATGCACCCACCCATGACTGGATGCCCCTTCACGAATGCTTCACTTTGATACCTCACTCGACCCAATCGGACCATGCAGCGTATTTGAAGTCTAGGGACTACTTTTTCTCCGCGGAAGCTTTTTCCCGCGACCGCATCACCGCCAGACCGCATCACCGCGGAAGAATAATCTGACCTCCGTGACATCTTCGGTCACCTCCGTGTACGATATTGTGGGAAAACCCCCACAGACAGGTCAGTACATGTCCTATCATGTTCACAGGTCAATTGAGCTGGTGGCGCCCCCTGGTGGATGCAAGAGTTACCTCCCCCGGCAAAATAATACCCTTCGTGCCGTCTCCCTACTACTAAGGAACCTACGGCATGCGTAAGGGATTCGTAGGACAGTTTCAAAGAGGCCCTCTACAGGCGAATTGACACGAATCGACAAGATTAAAATATTCGTAGTCATTTGTTGGCATTCTCCACCCAATTCTTGAGAGTGTGACTGGGGCTTTGACGATTTTCCGTGTCTCTTTAATGTTGCTATTACATTCATTACATTTGTCGTGAAAATAAGTTTTTTGGCAGTCTTCAAAATATGATTAAGCTTGTTCCTATAGTTGCGATACTGTTTTCCAATAGAGTGACTTTTTTGTTTTAACTGTACGGTACTCTGTAGAGCCTATTTTTCTCTCGGATGGATGCTAAAATACCACAAGTAACCCAGGGTTTAATCATTACAGGCTTTCGAAAAGGTTTGGTAGAGATAGAGAAACACTCGTTGTATATTTCTGTAAAGTCCTGAGAAAAAAGTCCAAAAGCATTATTAACATCCTATTCTTCAATAACGGCACTCCAATCATTATGACTAATTTTTTCAACGAATTGGGATTTTGCATCTTGGGTGACAATACGGTAAGTTATATTGTGAGAAACAGTATCAAAGGGAATATAATGTTTTTCAATATGAAATATTGGAAAGTGATCCGTAATATCAGTGAGAAATATTCCAGAGAAGGCAGTATCGTCGTGAGAATTACTGAAAATATTGTCGATTAGTGTTGCGGTGGTAGATGTAACACCCCGGCTAGTGGATGTGTCGCCTTATTCCCTGGCCAACCTGATTACGAAATGTTAAAAAGCACATACCTTTTATCATCTTATACGGCCTTATCAAGCATTGTCCATTATAACTTCAATACATTATTACGGCACCCTATGCAATTAAGCCTCGGTACATCACACAACAAGTCTAATACCGACGCAATTTTAAAGTTTTTTAAAGCGTGATATATTGTAAATAGCACAGAGAATTGGTATTCATTCAGTATATTTCACGATGCAAATATGCATTGCTAACCGCTGAGTTTTTGGATCTAAAATAGACGAGTAATTAAAATGGACATATTTTAGTATATTACCTGTGGTAAAACTATGTATGCAGTGTACATGTATTTGGTTATAAATAAATATCTTAAATTATTGCAGATCTATATCAAAATAATGCAGCAACATGCGATTCTGAGTCCAAAAGTTATAATTTTTTTGTGTATGAATTTGAGGGAGTAAATGGCGTTCATTTCTTTTCGGGCTACAAAATGGTGATTTGTCGATTTTTTTCAAAACAGGCTGAATTTCCTAACAAAAGTATCCGAACACCCCAAATTAAGATAAAAATCAACAAAAGACTGACTCCTGAGGTTGACAATTATGCTTCTGGAATCCCCAAAAATTCACTCTTAGTCACTTTCAACAAAAAGGAAACTTGTAAATGTCTAATAAATGAACCTCAATAATATTTCCCACCCCTACCCTCTCCTGGACATTAATTGGACAGAAATAGCTCGGTTTATCTGTTATATCGTTATATTTTCTCAGAAAGCATAGTGTTCCCCTGTTTGTATTAAACATTCACCATAAACTATATTTGATTAGTGTTTTATAGCAAAATGATAAAAATTTGACCTCAGGAAGTATGATCTAATGAGTATCAAGCAAGAAAAAACACTGCTCACTATGTATTGTTTTATGGATTTTAAGTGATATACATACAATTGGCTGCCATATTTCTTTTAACGAGTATGGTGACCTCCAATTTTTTTCAATGATCATTTTCTCTTATCCTGATAAATAAATAAATTTAAAAAAAATCAACCTCTAGAAATGAACGTCTTCTACTTCCTTAACACATAAAAGGGCACTTCACCTCTGTACTATATATATATATACATATATGGCTGCGTCGCAAGAAAGGGGACGTTTTTTCTTGTGACACAGCCATGCATATATGTAAATATAGTGGGTAAAATGTGGACTTTTTGACTAGCACTGTACTCTAAATATCGTCACAAACGTGTAATTCAGAATAAAATTATTGAGCTTCAACATTTGTTTTAATTGAGAAATTTATGGTTCAGATTGTTAGGTCTAATATACCGGTATTGCAGAAGGGATATCAGAAATTTGCTTTAAAGTGTTGTTTAGTACAGAATTGCCTGTTGTTCCTTCTGGTGACAAGGGGCTAATATATGGAGAATTTGCTCCTAACTGTAGTTTGGTACAAAATTGCATGTTGATGCAACAGTGACTTGCAGATCTGCATGTTGCAGAACGAGCATGTTTATAAGGATTGGTGCGAGACCATCAGCGGAACGTGTAGTGCGTTTCGGGGAAAGAAACGGGGGTAGATACTTCATGTAGGAAGCTATTGTCTGAGTCTTTGTGCAGCTGAAAAGGCTCAAGTCTAGATACATTGTTGTCCCCAGACTTGGCTATTGTATGCATTGTCTCGTGATACTTACATGGAGTATGAACCGAAACGGGACACCTTGATGGTAGGATCCCTTTCTTGTCGGTTATGCATCTCTAGACGCTATGGGGGCGCTACTCATTATTATCATATGTGGAGGTTCATCACTGGCCTCTACTTCAATTGCACTGATGACTGTAATACTACCGTATAGAATACCGGCGGTGCAGATCTCAACCGAAACGTCTGTGGGTTTTCCCATCGCAATACAAGCTGCGCAAAAGACATCCTCTGTTACCTCTTACGTGAATGGTAATCTCGACAGAGCATCCGCGTTGGTATTAGATTTTTCACATCGGTCAAGAATTTCACAATCAAATACAGCTTTCAGAGCTACACATTGCTGCCCCACTGCTTCTAGGTTGGGAAACACAAGGCTCTTGCCCTAAAATATAAACTTTCCCACACTATCCGTGCGTAAAATAAAGATTTAGCACGCCTATGAACACGTTATTTCTTCAATAACCTGCGCTTTCATCCAACAAACACACTTCAATACAATTATATATAACAGGCCAGAAGTACTTCAGCTTGGCCAGTTGTCTGACTGATGTTCGACTTGCGGGAAATTACTTTTGCGGGAAATTACTTTTGTCTGGTTTTCTGCTGAGAACATTCTATAGGCGATGGAAAAATGATGAATGCTACAAACAATTTGAGTCGCTATAACTGCACAACTAGATGTTTTACTATTTTCTGAAATCGGACCTGGGGGAATATTGACACAGCTCGGCATAGTCCGAAAAATAGTACTCTCGTATATCAATCACAACAGTTTATTAAACATAAAAAAAATATGAGCATAGCATAAACGAAAATATTCAGTTCTAATATTTCAATTTGCTTAAAGCATTGAATGAAATCTTTGAACTGCAAAATTCTAAACAAACCAGTTTTCGTCTACAACCCAACGTGACGAACATCCGATTATGACAAGCTTTTCTCGCTGAGATATGTCCGTTTTCCACTGTGTTCAGTAAGGAACCACTTCTGACACCATGTCCGATAAGTAAATAACTCCCAGACCTGGGTTTCAAACGACATTAACTTTACTGAACTCCAACACGTTGTTTTACAGGCGGGAAGCTTCCACGAGCTCCCCCCAGGGAGGTAACTCTCAAGTGTTATAGCAGATTACTCTGCCAAGGGCAGGCGACCTAATTTACTGCACCGTGTGTGCGCGTGTTAACATATGTAGCACAAGAGGTCGTTACTCGGACAAAAGACAGTGTGAGCGCGTTGTGTGCTGAAAAAGATCGAAAATGCCTTTCTGTGGTGTATGCATCGAAGTAACAGAGAGAAAAATGTGACGATTTTAATCAACGTCACAATATATTATTGTAGAAGCTTGTAAAACAGGGTCATACCACCAAGCGCCTCCACTCAAAGTTTCTCAAATTTGGCGATATATGGAGCACACTGATAGCAAAATACGAGCGTAGCGTCCACGCCTATCAAAGAAATAATTTACTGCTATTTATGCTGCAGGTGCAAATTTGAATGGTAAATTTCATAGCTGACAATAAAAATCTCGCCAATGACCTCCTCCATCGGCAAACTCTTCAGGTACGCATGCGTGGTGGCCCACTTTGGTGCATTTCATGTTCCTGTTACTATGCACACGCATTTTAAGATACTGTATACCATAATATGCCCTCAACATGTAGAACATGGACTTATAAACTGGGTACCGTCGCCCATGTATATAAATGTACATATAGTCGTCCGGGTTTTCTTTGTAAGGTTTTTCGAACATCGTGTTGTAACCGAAATCTCCAGCATAAAGAATTACTTCGGTTAAGCCCTCTTCCAAAGGATCTGAAAAATAGCCGAGGGAAGAAATACGACATGAAATAGTATGATACCTCATTTCACTAACTTACATTTATAACAGTTAATTTTAGGTAAGAGATTCGAAGGATATGTGACATAGAAAACTAGCTTTTACGTTTGTGAAACCAGAAATAAATTTCTCCAGTTCTGCATGAACAACAGTATTTTCGTACATAGACTCTATACAGTAAACGCTCGCAGTTGAAAGTGAAAGCGTTTTTTCTGCTTTTGGATATTTCATACACATATTGCTATGAACGGCGCTAGCGCGCACATCCTATTGTTCCTATTCTGTGGTTCGTTCCCGTTTTGGCGTCTGCTCGATTTGTCAACGGGAACAGGCAAACAGAGAGCATATTATATGCAATTTGCAACAGACAGTCTTTCATTTTGGAACGAGGGTGAACATAACATCTATTCTTTACATATACGTGTTCATTGTCAGCAAAATATTCGCGTGTTAACATATGTAGTACAAGAGGTCGTTACTCGGACAAAAGACAGTGTGAGCGTGTTGTGTGCCGAAAAAGATCGAAAATGCCTTTCTGTGGTGTATGCATCGAAGTAACAGAGAGCAAAATGTGACGATTTTAATCAACGTCACAATATATTATTGTAGAAGCTTGTAAAACAGGGTTATACCACCAAGCGCCTCCACTCAAAGTTTCTCAAATTTGGCGATATATGGAGCACACTGATAGCAAAATACGAGCGTAGCGTCCACGGTTTTTTAGAGCACACTGATAGCAAAATACGAGCTTATCGTGCAAGATTTTGGCGTTACGCTTAACCCGGACAGAGATACACCATTTTCTAGATAAAGACTTTACAACGAAAATCATATGAATTAAGAACACTGATCAGCAATACGGGTTTGATATTTTTGGAACTTCATGATCTCTTGGTGCTAATACTGGTATGTGAATTAGATCTTTGGATTATGGGCGCGTTAATTCTTTAATGGACGACGGCTGAATATTGAATGACGAACTGGACGATTATATAGAATATCTTACCCTGCTCGGTAACGATCCGTATTTGACTGTCGAGCTTCATTTGTACTTAGCAAGGTCGTACTTAGCCCGTTTGTACCAAGTCCGTTTTTGTTTATCTCGTTCCATAACGGTACTTGTTTCATTTGTACATACGGTAGTCTGTTTTATATTTACTTCTTAATTTATTTTATTTAGCAACTGCATTTTGTGAGTTTCTACCTTTCGAATAAAAAGAGCAATCTGCCAATGTCCAAGATTCAAATCAAAAATACAATATGGCACTGTTAATAGACGCGTTCAAGGGAGGTAATCACTTTAGTGGAACAATGTAATATTGTTCGGATCGAGCGGTTGGGGGTAGCCCTACAAAGAGACGTACCTGTCGCAACTCGAGCTTTTATGCCTCTGTCCTTGCAAAACTGCTCCAACCCTTGTTTGACATCCGAAGACTTGGCGAAGTAACCGAGGTCTATATCTCTATCCCATGGAAGAATGCCCCTCATTTTGATGCCACCCAAAGGAAAGCCAGCATCCAGATAATATGTTATATTCTACAAGCATAATTGTAATGAACGGATATCTCATATTACAAGAGATCAGACGATTTCTGGATATGCCATAACAAGCAAGGCCTGATGAACGTTGGAACTATTATATAGAAATTAACGGGAATCGAGTTTCTAAAATTCATCGAATGACATAAAGCATCAATAGGCAAAAAGAAAAACATAAAACACATGTAAAACGTTATAGTGAAAGCCTTGCATTTGCCACTGTGCCGAAGGTGAATACTTTCACGATTGTTCATCAAATCCATGTTAAGTTCACATCTATCTCACCTTTGATTCGAAGTAGTCTGCTGCAACCTCCAAATTCAGAAGAAGCCCCCGGATGTGAAATGGACTGGCGTATGTCCCGTGCTCCCAGTGAACAATTCCGTAATCCAAGGAGCTATAATCTTTTGAATCAACAGCCAACACTTCTCGACCGAACGAGTTTCTGACAATATAAAGTTGGTGTTTTCTCATAAATGGCAACTTCAGATCAGCTTCTGCTGCTTTGGTTAAGATTGGAAGTTTACAGCTTTTGTACAATGGGAACCGCACTTCCGGTCTCAGACCAACCACAGCTTTGCCTTTCGCCCGAAGAAAGAAATCGGTGGTAGCCAGTGTGTCTAAGTTCGGATCAAAATTATCTAACTTTTTCAAACTGTTAGTTCGACCCATAAAAGACGACGAAGTTTCCTCACATATCATCATATCGTCCACACTGTATCGATACTCAAATGATTGGGTTAAAGTCCAGTTACAGAGGCGAAGACGATAACAAGGGATCTCCAACGTCGGATATTTCACCCCAGCCACGTAGCTCAGAAGAGCCCCTCCGACAAAATCCAGCTCGGGTATTTTTTCCAGAGCATGAAATAACCAACTAAACCCCTGATCAGAGTTGTGCGGTAATATCTCTGCTCCTGAGGATAGGAAGAGAAAATATTCGGACGTCAAGTTAGAAGCCATAATTTCCAGAGCCTTTCCTTCCTTGACAATATTTGGCACGACCTCAATCTTGTGTGTTGTGAGATTCTCATACTTTGTCGATGCCAAGACCATAATTTCTATGCTTGGATATTCTTTCCGCACAGTATCTATTCTACGTGAGAGACATTCCCAATTCTCTTCATAAGAAAATATGACGACAGTCACGTGATCTTCCATGGATTTATGCGTGAGAGAATAATTCAGATCTCGTCCCAATTGACTGCCGGATGGAACTGTAACTGCGTTAGCTTCCGAAAGCATATTGTATCTTTTTAAGGTGTTTTCCAATTTTTGTACTCTCTGTTCGGCTCTTCTCAATTTCTCTGCCAGAATACCTTCAACTGCTAAATCTTGCTCAAGTGATGCGACTTTTTGCTCAGCAGCTGACAGTTTTTCTTCAAGTACAGCTTCGTTCGCACTTGACAAATCTTCTTCCATTGAAGCGCCTGTTCCCTTGGATTTTGAATTGCTGTCGTCCAAGCTCACAACTCTGGTCCGAAAAGGTTGCGATATGGCGTAATACCAGCCAACTGGAAGACCAATGCAAACAATACAAGCGATAATAATATTCGTACTGCTCATGCGTCCACATACCTTCGCCATAGTGTGTCGTATCTTTGGGGTTATCTGTTCTCAGATAACAATTTACTCGATTCCTGCAAGATAAGAACGAACAACGATTTGCAAGACAAACATCTAGTTTTCAATAAACATTATAGAAATTTCGAGACATTTAATTATGTATATACTCAATCCTGAAAAAAGCATATTCATTGTGCATCCCCTCGCCCCAACACCTCACACATAAACATAAGCAACACTAGACTCGTGTCAAAAGTACAACACATGGATGACCAAAGGAGCATATATGGTGGTTGCGTTATATAGGTCAACCAATCAATAACGCTCTTCTCTGCCACATATCGAAATCCAAACTGGTTCGAGATCAGGGACGTCTCGTGTCTATTTATAAATTCTTTGAACATTGAAGGGGCCTGATATATTAAGGGAAGTTCGAAGCGGGAACGTAGAAATTAGCTTAGTGTAATTTAGATGAC
The DNA here is from genome assembly GCA_036873755.1 of Hanleya hanleyi. Lineage (NCBI taxonomy): Eukaryota > Metazoa > Mollusca > Polyplacophora > Lepidopleurida > Hanleyidae > Hanleya > Hanleya hanleyi. The sequence continues at coordinate 1,411 of JAVTVY010043138.1, read as the reverse complement.
GGTTACCGTACCTCCTGAAATCCCCATTCAGTCATTCATTCATTCGACGCATCTTAAGATGAATGCAATTAATTAGGGTTTTTTTAGCCTTGAACGTGATGGATCGCAGAAGTGATTAAATGTAGCCCGAGGTGTAATCTTGTGTCTACCAGTGTCAAGCTACCCACAGTCATAAGATAATCACAGCCGGAATTATTGCTTATTATTCTAGACAAGCGAGACTCCTCTTGCCTCTGGAGTAATTGGTAGCCATCCCCCCCCCCCACTAGCCTCCCCGCTCCCAACACGCACACTTCCAACGTCGTACATCCTACTCACAAAAAAAGTATTTCGAAACAATAACTAGAATTATACTCATGACTTGAGTATAAGTCATCCATTTCTGGACAGTAATATTCCAGTGGGACCTGCATGGCGTATACATATCTCGCCTAGTAGCATTTGCTAGTTCCTGTGTCAAATGTGATGATTTTAATCAACGTCACAACACATTGTTGCAGAAACTTATAAAACTGGGCTATACCACCAAGCACCGGCACTCAAAGTTTCTCAAATTTGGCGATACATTTCGCATGCTGATGAGAAAATACGAGCGTAGCGTGCGAGATCTATGGCGTTACGTTTCGTTAATTGTCTCTAATTCCGCTTAACCCTGGGCTAGGGGCCGTATGAACCAATGCGCTTCAAGATCCTCATGGTGCTCATATGAACTGTCTCAATCAAAGCGTGACTGAGATACATAATTCTCTAGATGACGAGTTTACAACGAATATTATGGGTTAAGAATACTGATCGGCGATACGGATTTTATATTTTTGGAACATCATGATGTCTTGCTGGCATCATTGAAAACTGTTGACCGCTTCTCTCTTGTAGGAAACTAGCCTATGTTTATGTATACTATGATTGTCTTTTTGAATTTGGTGCTAATAATGTTACATGGAATAGGACTCAGTTTAGATTATCGACGCGGATATTCTTTAATGGACGACGACTGAATTATGAATGACGGGCCAGACGCTTGTAATTGAAGTGTTACTGATTCATTACACATGAAAGCTTGCGCGGGTTGAAATCAGCCCTAGTCCTAGTCCAGCATTAGAGAGCGATTGTTTGCTGGGATAGAATACGCCAACTTGCGCATGCGTATACCAGCCCAGGGATCAGATCCCTGTTGCAGTCCGACTGAGAATCCGGGGCTATGTCCGATTATCCATAAGGCAACTGGGAATTTTCAGTCGGTCTGGGCCATTTGCGGATGGCCTGAACCTCGTTTGAGAAAAAGCCTTAAACATTACAAAGAGAAATCCATTGGTTAGTTCAACATCTTATTGGGTTTAGACGAATGAATACTAATTTTGAAAGCCCAGTTGCAGCAAAAGTTTGCAGGTGAAATACGGGAAGTCGAAAA
>JAVTVY010043137.1:0-21593 GCA_036873755.1 Hanleya hanleyi | reverse complement strand
AGACATACGAACAACATCATGTGAGCATATATGGCCACTCGTAGGTAGAATCAGTATTCGGGGTTGAAACACGCCAGGAACGTGGGTATGTTAATGTGTCAAAACAGAAAATCTCGAATTGAGATTGGTATTTTTCAATACCTACAGAACTTCAGAAGCGAGAATTCTGTCCTGGCACATATGATAAGGCAGTAATAATAATGAACAGAACCCGGACCTTACGGAAGACAGCGCTGAATAATCATGAAATTTGTCAAAGTATTTTTCAATTCCTACAGAACTCCAGAAGTGAGAATTCTGTCCTCACACCTTTGATAAAAAATACCCCACAGTAATAATACTCTACAAAAAATGCACCTTATCGACATTGGAAACTGTGGAATACAAGCGTTTAATCTGTCATTCAATATTCAGCCGTCGTCCATTAAAGGATTTCCGCGTCAATAATCCGATGGCCCAATTAATAAAATAACAATGGCACTAAATTATAAAGACAAATCATAATATGCGTAAAACTAGGCTGATTTCCTGCAAGACAGAAGCGGTCAACAGTTTTCAATGATGCCAGCAAGATATCATGATGTCCCAAAAATATCAAATTCGTATCGCTGATGAGTATTCTTAATCTATATGATATACGTTGTTAAGTCGTTATCTAGAAGATGATGTATCTCAGTCACGCTTTGATTGTGTCTGTTCATATGAAAACTATGAGGATCTTGGAATACATACGTTCATACAATCCCTAGCCCCATTTTAAGCGGAATTAGACACTAGTTACGAAACGTACCGTCATAGATCTTGCACGTTCAACATGCGATATGTATCGTCAAATTTGAGAAAATTCGACTGGAGGCGCTTGACGATATAGCCCTCTTTTACAGGTTCATATAAAGACATTGAGAGAAACAGCATACACATGAAATGTGTCAAAGCAGATAAATCTCCAATTGGTATTGATATATTTCAATACCTACAGAACTCGAGAATCGAGAATTCTGTCCTGACAACTTTGATGAAAAATAGTAATAATTCTACAGAGGACTTGGACATTATGGATCTTGGAAACTGCGGACGACATCTGAAAAAATAGCGCTATTAAACAACGCTACAGCAGAAACGTCATTAGAATCGATAGTTCTGCCCTGACATCATTAACAACCGGAATAATACTGTACAGCAGCACAGGCGAGATCATAATATTGGAGATTATATATCATTAATATTGATTTATTGAAGATTAGGCCTGACCCTTGTTGAGAGTTATGCTTGGGATATACAGAATATATACTCGACAAAATATCCGAAACGGCTGTTTTGAGGTAAATGAGTACATATAGTGGTGTCCTATACTCAGGCTGTTGTAGGGTCAGAACATACCTGGAGACTGGGTTTGTTTATGGACATTTTCTTGTATGATATTAAACTGTACAAGTAGGTTTCCAAGAACATACTCTTGATGTGACAATTTTAATACTAAGTTTAGATGACCCCCTGAAAATTTTCAAGAAGGTGGAAAATTAGGGACCTGTAAAGAGTAATTCATAGAATACTGTATCCACAAATCTTATCAAATGTGGTAGATTACAAAGAACATATTGTTGGAAAACATGAAATTGCAATAGTAATTATGAGATGACCCCCACTCACAACGATAATCAAGATAACCTTTGATATTGCTTTAAAATTAACAAGAGATGAAAGAAAACATTGAAATATACACATTAAATCATAAAACATTCCTATCAAGTATTGCTGAAGTCAGATGTTTGGCAATCTTAGATAAACGCTTAGTAGACATAGAAAATGTATAATTTTGAGATACTTCCTGTTCACATATTCTATTTTCTAAGGTAGTGAGAATAGCCTGTAGTTTTCATGTAATGATACACAGCACCGCTGACAATAACTTGGCATAATTATATGAATTTCATTACATTGAATAACTCAGTAAAGAAACCATCATTGTGTATTTAGAAAATATTTCATTCGGAATTTGGAGATGACCCCCAAGTGACATAATGATTTAAGATATCTTAACATAACTGTTATCAATCGATTCCCTGTTTAATAGGGAGGAAATTGCTATCTCACACTATAGGATGTGGCCGTGTGGGGGGGGGGGGGTGCATTTTACTGCTTAAATGAGGCGTTTTTTGCAATCGCCGCTCGTCGAATGCAGTAGTTAGTGTTTGTTACCTAATATACTATGGTGAATGACGTTCGTTAAATTGAGGATTTAAAAGGTAATTGCACCAAATCTTTGCCGAAGTATTTGACCGATGACTATATTCGACATAAGAACCATTTTGGCCATTTAACAATGAAGTATTTTACCCACAAAAAACTTTTGACATGGCTTTCAGTGCGTTTGACGCAATTTAATTGTATTTTGGAGATGGCCCCTCTGTGATGTCACAGGTCAATGACCTCAAATTTCTTTTTGATATTAGAAGATTGAAGAACCTTTGTGTAATCAGATGACACCAACCATTTTTCCCTATGCCTGGTAGGAGTGAAGATATAGTCATTTTAATACCTATACCCCTATTTTAAAAGTAGAAAGGAGCAATCCAATGGTTCTTGTATTTCCAACTTTTCTAGCATACGGCAATAGTTTTTACCACCACGTCCTACATCATCTGAAAGAAGAGCGCCTAAGCTTTCAAATGGTATATAGTTTGCCTCTACAATGTTTGCCGAGGGGGGGGTGCATTTATTCCCCAAAACAGGGGTCCCGACCCAGCTCGTCTAATATGATAAACTATAAAGTCGGAGTTTCAGCACTCCATGTTTGCTGTCGTTCACAGAATAGAAAGTTTGGTAGGGGGGCCTTGATGCCCCACCCCCCCCCCACCAGGCCAGGTAGGTTTAAGCACACGGCCCGATACTTCCTGCAGAAAACAGTCCGGAACGATCATCATGTGTCTAATAGCGCGGCACGGGTTAGACTACACAGCACGACTGGAAAGTTTAAGAATTATCAGTACTTTTACACTCTACAATCACGGCTACGAACAGCAGCTCATCCAGCTTACTGGCATCCGCCAACAGGTAAAATTTGCTTGTATCAAACTGAAAAGAGAATAACGGCGCACTTAGCATTTTAGCTCCCAGTTTTCGTACGAGGCGAAGAAATCATTGGGGAGGACAAACTGCAGGGGGTGGTGGTTTAGAGGCTAATATAGGCCAATGTGTTGATGTCTGAGAGAAAATGGATGTCATTCCAGTCCCTGTGGTGCAGGTCTATTTACCGCAATCATTGTACCCTCCCGGGCCGATGGAGACTATGGAAGTGAAATACACTCTCCTACCGGGGGTAACTGTAAGGTTCTTCAGATGTTGGTAACATACCGTGTTAACTTCACGGAGAGATCTAAGAAAAAGCAGACTGTTTTGATGGCGTTATAATGCAGAGAGACTACATTAGATGTGTTTATATAGTACCCTGGGTCTAGTAAAATTGAAAAAGTTATTCTGAACTTTGAGGTCGAGTGTGCGATCCCAAGTTTACTGAGTTCGTGGTTGCCTTCAGGTACCAGAAGAATGTCGAACGTTTGTTTGAAAGCATTTGATTGTTAGATGAGTTTGGGTGTAATTTTGTTTCTGATACGTTGCGTGTTTCATTGTTAGATTTTTTGATAAATTGTGAATGTCCTTAGGTAGTGTTTGATATGCTCTGTCGCTATATAAGAGAAATATTGCTGAGCGCGACATTAAATTCGAATATCTCTGTCTCTTCGAGGATTATACTAATAACTACAATGTTGTAATCACCTATGGATAGCTCGAAATACTCTCTAATTCCAATGGATAAATAAGTACAATATATCCCTATAGTATATTGTACTTGCACATGTTTGACAGCAAAATGTTTCAACTTGATTTATTTGATTTCATTTTATTCGAAAAGTTTATTAAATCAGGATGGTGTAATACTCACTCATCAAGCTGTTCTTTAGTGAACTCGAGGAACGGGACTCCCGAAACGATCGCAGCATTGTTCACCAGGAAATCGACTACACCTAATTCTGAAACAGCTTTTCTGGTCGCATCCCAGTCACCGAGGTTCACACATGCCGTTTTCACGCCAGGAATCTATTAAAGTGATCGTAAACCCTGAAGTAAAGTTTCCATCAAACGAAAGACCATTATAAACAGTGTGGAAAAATATTTATTGTAATGTTTTACGATTTTATTACACAGAGTAAACTGCAAATAAAGCGTGGTATTCTATGGTAGTCTGTTGCAATCATATTTAGGTCCAGTGACGTCACACTGCCTTAATACATATATTTCAAACTGTGTATGCACTTTCCAATGCCTGATTCAAGCTTAAGGTGTGTATACTTTGAGTTTCAACACAGACTCACTGTTCCAGTGTGCATGTTTCACCAAAATTGGGGAGATAAGTCATAATTGTCAAGTCAATTTGAATCATGCATTTAAATTCCCCGATTTTGATTACTTCATTATGGTTTGTCGACTATGTCATTAGTTCACCCATCATAATATCAAATTCATCAAAGAAGAAGGAACGCAACATTCAACTTAGTCTTGACTTACTTCTTTCTGTAAACTGTCGAGATCAGACTGTGTCCTACTCAAAGCTATAACACTTGCCCCACACCCGGCTAGTGCCTTCGCGGTTTCTCTCCCAATGCCTTGGAAATGAAAAGATCAGATTCACTTCAAGATACCAGATTGATAAAACGGGAAACAATCACGCACATATAGATAGCACTGAGAAGATATTCACTAGGTGTCGTCGTGCGTTTTTATTTAACTCGACTTCTACGTCTACAGGGAACGAGTTTATATCATAATTCCCTCAACAAATCGATCTCTAATTAAACCGATATTGTAACCAGCAGGTACATCAAATTCTCGGGATATAACCTTACTTCCACTCTGATAAATCCATGATGTTGCAACTTGTATTTTCAAATTGAGGCCCTTTTTGTACGGCATCCATTAGTCAAAATCTCATACCTCTAACCACTGTCATTAGTGAGATATAGACTATTATAATTTTGATAGCGTCAATTCCGGTTGACCTACTCCATTATAGAAAAAAAACCTATTCTTAACCCTCGGGGGAATCCCGTTAACCTCGTCAACCTGACTTCACTTTGCAGTGTCATAGAGGTCAAAGGTCATAGTTGGGGATAAACATCTCCCTTGTTAAAGAGAAAAGCGGTTCACCGGCGATTTGACGCCCCTTACTACTGTGACGTAACACAAGATCAGGGTGCAGGACCATGAGCATGATCTGGGAGAGATCAGGTAGAGAAGATTTCATTTCATTGTCTACAACAAGATGCACAATTGGGAAATACATACAAACACACACGTGTTTACCTAACTAGCTTTCCTATGTATGTTATGTTTATATCCACATTCATGAATGTGTTAATGGTACTTATAAACTGTTTACCTCGCGATTAATTGTTGATCGCCTTCTATATTATCCCATGTACCTGTTTCATTGTTATAACGTCTATGGTAATCGGTCACAAAATTTCCATTCAAATTATGCCATTCTTCTATATCATTTAGATTATGATGCATAATTTGGGAAAGGAAATCTTTATAAATGCATCCAAATACAACAGTCTAAAGTGCGTTAAAATCGAGACACCAGGCTCCGATTCCTCGATTGTGCCTTTAACATTGAATGCTTGGGCTAGCTTGAACACCTTTATACCAATAATCGATTTATTGATTGCCAAACATCGAAATAGTGAGGATAAACTGGCGATAGTTTCCGACGACTTATACCTAAGCTACACTATCTACAACGGACAAGGAGAAATTCACATCGGATACCGGCAACCATGTGAGTGTAATCAAACAAATCCGCTGTATTCGAACTTATCTAGATTTCTTGGTTTAGACTTGAACATCAAAGTGTGAGTGAATTTGATGAGATGTTTAAGAGATATAGACGAAGCTAGTGAATAATTACTTCTTCCATATGTGGAAGATTGATCCTGTCCGATCTGTCTCACATCCCACGCAGCTGAAACCGGTTAGACAGAATTACCTCTCTAAAATGGAGGTAAAAAGGTCGTATTTGATTAATAACTTTTTACTTAATCATCATAACACCTCATAATATTAAGGCGACGTACCTTTAAGTAGTAACATTTAGTTACATGTAGTAACAGTGGTTTTTCAATGAAAGTGTGCTTAGTTCGATTTTTTATAGAGAACAAAACATGTCTATTTTCATGCAGATTAGATAGGCGACAATTTGTGTTTCAAGACCATCCGATGAGGATGTATATGTCCATGGTCGCCTACGGCGAATGTCTCTTCGTTCGATATATTCCTGAATTTATTGGACAATAACGACAATTTTATCTCCATTTAAAAAGGTGGTTTTCTCTAACCTGTATAATATGCTACGACCTGTTTCAGAACAATACATCGGAGAGTTGAGAAGAGAACTTAGATTTTCAAACGATAACCCACCTAACTGAAAAGGTTTTTAACAATAGTTCCTTCATCTAATCATGAATTCCACGAAATCTGTAACCAAAATGGGGCTCAGAAGAACTGAAAACATGGGTACCATGTAATTCCGTCACGCTGGAATTCATGTAATAATGATTATTTGCAACTCAGAATAAATTATTCCTAGCAACTTTATATTGATAATTTTATTTGAATAAATCAAAATAAAATTTTAATTTGAAAATCTATGCTTAGTCGAATCAATCGCATCGCACTTCAATGGATTCTATCCCTACATAGATAATCATCAGAATTATACCAATGACATGATAATGCCCATATATTCAATACCGATGTCCGTCTCTCAAGCTCCGGAATGTTCCGAAGTTTCTCGAATGTGACCGAAATCCGATAATAATTTGTTCAACCTTATCAGTCCTGGGCTTTGTAGAACCTATCCATGCCAGGGGGCTTTTTTGCCTCCGTATATTGTTCTTATCCCTGGAGAAGTGGTTGAAAATTAGCACATTATATCTTTCGTAAGGAATAATAACGAGTTGTAAATAATCAATAATAAATGAAGGAACTATTGTCAAAAGACCTTTTAGTTGGATGGATTATCGTTTAAAAATATAATTACCCTTTTCATCTCCTCGATATGTTGTTTCGAAATGACGTAACATAGCACGGCTTGAAAATAGTCTGAGACAGATCGGACAGGTTCACTCGATCACATTTGAAGAAGTAAATGTGCAATAGTTTCGTCTATACCTTTTTATATATCTCATAAAATTCAGCCACACTCTGATGTTCAAGTCCAAATCAAGAAATCTAGATATCTTTGGATATATTGGGTTAATTTGACCGCACACGCTGTTGCCGGTATCCCATGTGAATTTTTCCTTGTCCGCTGTAGATATCATTTTTGGATGAGATGTAAGTAGTTGAGTCAATCTCTGTTTCTGTGTTTAGCTGCCAATAAATCGATTATTGCTATATTATTATTATTATTATTGCTATAAAGATTGTCAAGCTCTCCCAATCATTCAATGTTGCCTAATTTTTGTCGGGTTGACGAAGTCAACCCGTACTATGCCAGTGGTCTGTCAATTTTGATCCATGCACTACAGTTGCATGACCTCGCCATGACCTCTGCCCCCTGCCTCGGTGATTCGGTCATGCATAATGAAATCTACAATTGTCTCAACATCGTTCATTGTTATCAACGGCCGGTGAATACATCACTTCCGGTGATGACGCTGCTTGCTCCCTCCCCCCCTTCCTGAACTTGCTCATTTAATGTGAGGCCTTTTTCCACTACTGATAACAGTGACTGCTAGTCAGCTTTTTCAGACTTACTTCACGACCACTTCATGGCCTCTTACTGGTATACACATAATCTCAAAGACAGTGCACTCCGTTTTAGCAGTTGATACAGAAACAAGATTGAAAGATTTCCCCGTGTTGGTGGTGATCATCACTATAGTCTGTTCATTTTAATCAGTCGTCTGCTTTGGAGCTTGTCAAAATCAGTAGTTAGCCCTGCATAACTCTTCTCTGTTTTTGCAGCCTAACAAACTGACCTTTACAAGCTGACTAGCATTACTCCATGCTATCGATGATATATCAGGCTGTTAAACTCCAGTATATCTGTTTTATGTACAGAAACTCAATTTCATAGAGGGACGTCATAACATAATTGTGCTCACACGAACCAAGGTTATTCAAATCGGATAAAGTAAGAACAAGCGGTCCTTGGGTGTGTCGCTTATATCCCATGCCCAGTCAAATTGCCGAATGTTAAAACGCACACAATTATATGACCGTATACTGGAGCATTATTTACTCGATACAAAAGGGATACATTTTGACATGGAGTCCCGCTACATGAAACTGCATTACTCTAGTTTTACAAGGATATAGTTACAAAGTTATTTCAAGCGTGAGACACATTCATTGTCAGAAAGCACTACAAGTCATTTTGTAGAGTTCGGTTTGTTATACAAGCTGCACGAAGAAAATTTATGCTGAGCTAACTATTAATTTTTCACGAGCTCCAAAGTCGACGACAATTAAAATGAACAGACCTTGGTTATATGAAGAAATTATAAGATAATAATTTGAAATAACAAATACCCACTTATAGAGAGTTGATTGCGGTTTGTTTTCGAGGCTGTTTGAAGGGCTAAGATTTTTGTGAAATTTTTAACGCCAATTTTTACATATTAAAACAATGGGGAATGAAGCGCTGTCCATCTTGTCGATCTTTCATAAGAGCTGGCTACCCCATTGCTAGCGTAGTGCCAGACAAGATACAACTGATAAAACTGTAGTAGAAAACATTACTGGTACCTTTGCCTGCTCCGGTTATTAACACCTTCTTTCCGTCAAATCTAATATCCATGTTTAGGTGAGGATCCACAAGAAACTTATGTGAAGAGTAAATCCAGAAGTCTTGCGGCTGTCTTGACCACAGAGGAAGTTGTAATGAAGCGACCTTTATCTCAGGCAGACCTAAACAGTCGGTTTGTATTGGTTATATTTACCATCAGTATGCATTCTGCTTCAGTGTGCCTCCTCAGGGCTTGACCTATTTCTTATGTATGCGATTCAGTTGCGATTTGGAGCCTTAGTCACTACCGCAGCGCATACATGTAGGTTGGAAGTAATATAGGCCTTCGGCTTGCATGCCTCAATGACTATATTATACAAGTATTGCATGTTGTAGCGTGGGACATCAGGATTTGTCAGCTCGAGAAAACGTGATGTACAACGAACGCGCAGCGCGACTTGTACATCTCATTTCGAGAGCAGACAAATCGTCATGTCCCACGCTACAACATGCAATACTTGTTTTATTATACCGAATGTCATATTTGAATAAAATGGGGACCTCAAAAGCATGTGAATGGGGATGGTAATGGTGAAATACGCATATCGTGTCCAACACTGCGCGACCGTTGTTGATTTCAAAACACCGAGTAAAGATAGACTGTTCAACCTCGGATTGTTTGTCGACTCAATCGCAAAATTTGGAAGAGTAACCTTCTCTGTGATCTTGCGTACCTTTTTAAAAGATGCCAAATTTATTTCAGTCAATTACCAGATCACATTCACTAATTTCTATCACAAACGGGCCGAAGTATACATATCAGGCCGACGTAAAACCACACGTCGAGAGCTGAAAAATCGCGATGTCCCACTTTATAACATGCAATAGTTGTTTTATTATACCGAATGTCCTATTTGAATAAAATGGGAACTTTATAATTATGTGAATGAGGATGCTACGGGGAAATAAGCATATCGTGTTAACACTGCGTGACCGTTGTTGATTTCAAAACGCCGTGTCAAGATCGACCGTTCGATCTTGGCTTGTTTGTAGACTCAATCGCATAATTTGGACGAACAACGTTCTCGGTGATCTTACGTACCTTTTCAAAAGACACAAAATTTATTTCAGTCAATTACCAAATCACATTCACTACTTTCTATCACCAACGGGCCGATGTATACACATCGTTTCGGGAAGTATGTTGGCGCGAGCACTGTAGGAGGCAACTCTTGGTCCGGCAGATGTCGCCGTCGAATAATTTGTCATGTTCAACGCTCTGCCGTGGCACATGCTATTTATTCAACGGTAAGGCAAGATATGACTGCATCATCACTGAACATCACGATTTGTAGAATGACACCTGACATACTCTCAACCAATGAAAACATTACGAATTTACATGAGGTATAATAAATATATACCTCGGACAACAATCGTTATGCCCGATGTTTTTAGGCCACCCTCGTGCAATTAAGAAATAATCTTTAATAATGCTTCGCCCTTGCCCTAAAATTTAAACTTTCCCAAACTAACTGTGTGTAAAATAACCGATGAACACGCCTATGAAAACATTGTTTCTATTCTGTTGCACTGTTCAAACTGATTATCAACAAAGACTATAACGAAAGGTTGAAAACAATACGGTAAACTTTGACATCCATTCTCCCCTTTGTTGAAAAAACTGGTCCACTGATATTGGTGAGATACTCCTCCCGTCTCGGTTGGCATCGTGCAAATATCAGTCGGCGAGTTTATGTAATCTCTCAAATGGGGAAAGATTCTGTGAGCTGAGTCAGGCATTGTGGAACATACGCGGATATAGGTCTATTTGTTTAGCTTTTTGAATCAATTTTATGATGGAAACCACAGTTAAACTTGAGAAAGAAATTCCATCTTGTAATTTGTTTGTATTATTCGATTGCGACTTGTATGACAGCAGACTTTCTTTCCTCACCCGTCTTGCGTCATAGAATTTCCCAAATGAATAGCTACATTTGACACATGTACATTTCACACAACTTTGCTAAAACACTGAATAAATGCACAGCTATCAAGTTGTTATAGAATAAACCAGTGTCATAGAATAAACTATTTTGAACTCATAAATTAATGCCATTTAATGAGGTAGCAGTTCTTATAAACGAGAAAGATGAAAACCCTTAAGTTTGTGGCTTCCCAGCTCAACATATTGGAACTAATTCTGAGGAGATTAAATTCAAAATAGTCCGTACAAATGATAGATTCGTTATGGGTACATTCAATGTGGCGGCCTTGTGGGTCTATACAAATATTTGTTCATATTATATTATCGACAGTCGTTGAATTTTTGCATCATTTGTCTCACCTCAATTCAGCATGCATCATCTTCAAGCTATTTCGAGTTAATCAACCGATATTTCTGACATCATTGAGTCAATTTTACACTACTCAAAATGGTGGCCATGATGTGTCGTCTGAAATTGGTATATCTTGTTTTTTGGGGGGGGGGGATATGTTTCCACCCAAGATTATATCTTTCCCATGATTGAGCTCATTCATACCAGAGGCACAATATGAGCCACGTTGCATAAGTTTCCGTGAAGACAGTTTCAGTTTCAGTTTTATTGCAAAGGAATCAGCAGATGCCGTTCTTCACCCGTGCGCATTATTTACAATATTTACATAAAAACAATAAAAACCTAAAACAATAGAATAAAACAATATTACAGGGAGACAATGGTTATATAAATGATGACGTGATGATCACGATTTACATATTGCACAGTAGTGTATTGCACTGTATGTGGACACATCACATTAAAAAGGTTCAACAAACGTTCTTATATACTTAGAACAGTGTGTTTTTTTTTAAGTCTGTAAAGTTTTACTACGCTTTACCTCGTCTGGCAGGCTATTCCAGCTAGTGACCCCAAGAGCCGATAACGAATTCTTATGGTAATTTCCACGGAAAAGATTTAGTGGAACAGATCTTGTGTTATATGAATGTTTTTCAGAGACATGATTGAAACTTGTTTTGAGATTAATAGCCTTCCAAACTAGGGTAGATCTATTAAGATAGAATCTTTGTGTAACACTCAACCATCCACATTCCTTTTACATATCCACTCTATGTGTCCGGGGACCACATTCCAATATAATCCTCATTGCTCTATTTTGATTACGTTGGAGTCTAGATATATTATTTTTATTTGCAACACTATAAATTGTAGAAAAGTAGTCCAAGTGAGGCACGACACTCGTATTATACAGTGTAAATCTCGTTTCCTTGGGGACGCAATGTCCTATAAGGTTTAATACACCAATACTTCTATTTAACTTTCTCACAATTTGAATGATGTGTTCATTGAACTGAAGATTATCATCAATGACCACACCTAGGTACTTATCGCACTGGACAATATCATTTTCACATAATTTTAAACACAGTTAATTCACTATCAATAAACCGTTTCTTCTGACGACTTTCAATTAACATGGTATTTGTTTTTTTCCATGTGTAGATTCAGCTTATTGGCATATAACCATGTATAAATACTGTTGAGATCAAGCTGCAGTTTTTCTTTAATAATATTGACATCAGCATTTGAAATCAAAATGGCTGTGTCATCCGCATATAAATTAGCCTCACAGCGGTCTAAACAGGACACGAAATCGTTAGTATACAGCAAAAATAGCAGGGCCCCCAAAATGGAACCCTGGGGAATTACAACACATATAAAGGAAGTGGGAAGAGGTGCCGACATACTGACAGAGCCACATTACCTCACAATATAGCCTCCCGGTTAACCTATTCTAAATCATATACCAAGAATCTAACGATTCGGATATGTGTTGTATCTCAGGTACGCTTTTATTGTGCCTGTTCATGTGGCAAATTGGATGATATGACCACACGGCCCCTAGCACCGGCATAAGCGGTATTAGATACAAATCTACAGAGCCATGATGGAAATGCTCTGACAACTCGTATATTGGTAATTGGTGAGCTGTTTCGCTGTGACAACTCCTACACTAGAGATTGGTGAGCTGTATCGTCGTCAGATGGAAATGACGGCATTTAACACAAAGACTAGTCTGTAAGGCGCGATGTCGACCCAGAATCAACTTTCCACAAATGCCAACATATATCAAAGACCAAAAGGTCTGTACAGGGGCGGGCCTCGGGGACGAAACATCTCGCCATATGCAGGTAAAGATTACAACATATATATAAGGGAAGTGGGAAGAGGTGCCGACATATTGACAGAGCCACATGACTTCACAGTATAATCTTCCGGTTTACCTATTCTAAAGCACATACCAAGAATCTAACGAATCGTGATATGTGTTGTATCTCAGGTACGTTTTATTGTACCTGTTCATGTGCCAACTTGGATGATATGACCACACGGCCCCTAGCACTGGCATAAGCGGTATTAGATACAAATCTACACAGCCATGATGGAAATGCTCTGACAACTCGTATGTTGGTAATTGGTGAGCTGTTTCGCTGTGACAACTCGTACACTGGGGATTGGTGAGCTGTATCGTCGTCAGATGAAAATGACGGCATTTAACACAAAAGACTAGTCTGTATGACCCGATGTCGACCCAGCATCAACTTGCCAGAAATGCCAACATATATCAAAGACCAAAAGGTCTGTACAGAGGGCGGACCTCGGGGACAAGACGTCCACCAGCAGAATCTCGCCATATACAGGTAAAAATTACAACACATATAAGGGAAGTGGGAAGAGGTGCCGACATACTGACAGCGCCACATGACTTCACAGTATAGTCTTCCGGTTAACCTATTCTAAAGCAGATACCAAGAATCTAACGATTCGTGATATGTGCTGTATCTCAGGTACGCTTTTATTGTACCTGTTCATGTGGCAACTTGGATGATATGACCACACGGCCCCTAGCATCGACATAAGCGGTATTGGATACAAATCTACAGAGCCATGATGGAAATGCTCTGACAACTCGTATATTGGTGATTGGTGAGCTGTTTCGCTGTGACAACTCATACACTCGAGATTGGTGAGCTGTATCGTCGTCAGATGAAAATGACGGCATTTAACACAAACGACTAGTCTGTAACGCCCGATGTCGACCCAGCATCAACTTGCCACAAATGCCAACATATATCAAAGACCAACAGGTCTGTACAGGGGCGGGCCTCGGGGACGAAACGTCCACCAGCAGAATCTCGCCATATACAGGTAAAAATTACAACACCGGAGTGAATTGACAGCGGACTAGAAAGTGAACTATTGGCAGCAGTTACCTGGCTTCTGCCAGACAAATAGTTTATGAACCAACTCGTATCAAGAAACCCATAAAAATTAAGTTTGGAAATCAAAATGCCATGGTCGACAGTGTCAAATGCCTTGCGCAAATCTAAGGCAACCATGCCAGTGACATTGCCGTCATTTAGTTGCTCATAGCAATATTCTGTCAGTCTATGTAGACTTGTCTCTGTTGAATGAACTTTCCTGAATCCAGCTTGTGCCGGGTTCAGGATATGTTCATGAATGAAGTAATACATTTGCTCGTGGACTACTTTCTCCAGGATTTTGGGGGAAAAATAGGGAGAACCGAAATGGGGCTATAGTTATTTGGATAAAGTTTTGACTTATTCTGATGAATGGGAGAAATACGAGCCGTTTTCACTGTTGTGATACTTCGCCCTGAAGCAGAGATTGATTAATTATGTAAGTCAAACTGTTGGAAATAGCAGGGGCAGCGATTTTCAGTAGCGCAGGTTGATAATTATCAAGGCCAGTAGCCTTCTTATCTGTTAAGTCCTCTAACAATTTTAAACACGTTCATTCCTCACCCTTTTAAAACAGAATAATGGAAATGGATTTAAAAACATTTTAAACAAATAGTCAATGGGGGACCGATCAACAGATGTGATTTTTGACGCTAGATTACGGCCTACGTCGATAAAAAAAATGATTTAAAACATCCTGCAATTCCTGTTGCAGAATTACACATAACGCCATTGACTTCAAGACCAGAAATTCCATTTGATTTGGCTATGGGAAGTAATTCCTTCAGTAATTTCTACATACTGGATATATTTCCTGCATTACTTTTTATTTCATTACAATAGTAGTCACTCCTAGCTTGCCTGGAAAGAGAAGTTACTTTATTCTTAAACTTCTTCTGGTCTATTCGTCTGGGTGGTGTGAGCATGATACGCATCTCTAATCTTCTTTCAAGTATTTATTTCATCGTTATGCCACTTTGGTTTAGGTTTGCCTATTTTTAACCTCTTAAGAGGAACAAATTCATCAAATACTTTGTCAAATAATTTTCTCCATGCAAATCACATGTCTTCAATGTTGTCAAAAGTTTCTATGATTTGCCATGGTACGGTTTTTAGAGCACCAACAAAAGCTATAGAATCTAGTCTTTTAAAATTGCGACCATTTGTGAATTTTGATTCCCTCTGGTTGGTACCTCTCCGGACAACAATACAAATCATTAAGTGGTCAGCTGCACTAACCTGGGCTACACCAGCTGATGCTCTATTTGCATCTCTGTGAGATCAATGCAGGTTTCACTTCGTTCTGTAATTCTGGTTGACTGGCTGATAAATTGTGTAAAACCTTAGTCATTAGCCACAGGGTCCAAGATCTGTGTTTGAGAATGGTCTGTAATCTTCAAGTAGTCTAAAGTAAAATCACCAGTTACATGGCATGTCAGTTTAGTTTCATCAAGTTTTTGAAGACAGTTTTCAAAATGAGGTAGAAAACGATTATCAGACTTTGGATGCCTGTATAAGCAACACACTATAAATGGCTTTGCTTTTCCCTTAGAAATTTCCAGGTAGAGAGTCATAAGATTTGCATCGTCGAAGACCAGGTAGGTAGACATTGTCGTTCCTTTCAAAGCTATAGTTGACAATACTCACAACTTCGTCCGCCACAGAATCATTTAGCCAGGTTTCACTTACACATAAAATGTCTGGATTAAAATTATTGATTATGTCAGACACCGATTGAAGGTGGTAAACAAGACCAACTTCTCCCATGTTAATATGAGTGATCTTCAGTCCGGTTGAATGTCGCAGAAATTCAGTGGTATTGAGAAGAGATCTTCTTTCAGGACTAAACTGTTGGCAATCAGTGGTCGGGGTCGATGGGCGATTGATACCGGATTGCCGGAAAAACGAATCTGTAAAGTGATGGTGTGAACAATAAAGGCAGTACCATTCCAACGATTTATCTTCATCATAACGACGATATGTAGGTAGGTCTATATTCACACATTTGGCATGAAACCATGTATCACAGACGTCGCATGCTAATACAGCAATACTCCTGTGATTACTCTTCACTGGCTTTGCACAAACCCCGCATGGACATTTAACTGGGCCAGGATTTACCTGGACATCTCCGAAGAGCAATAGAGAAATGTGCACTGAGAAATAAGGTACCGGTGAACAACAGAAAGCATAGTTCGTCTTGTGATTAGCACTGCAGTGATAGGTCAATGTGATGTCATATTTAAATACGAGAGAAGGGTACACGCTTCCAGGTGAAACCAGGTCGGCTACATAAGCGATCAGCAAGGTATAGTTTGACACCTGTGTCCCCGGTAATACAGATGTGCTTGAGTTTCGTTAGTTGATGTAGGGCGTAGTTGTTATTTGAACACCTGGGGACAGTAAATACAAGTTCTGTACAACGATGCCTGCGAGCAGGCTCAAAGTATACCAAAATACGGAGTGCTCCCCTGAATTTCCAGTATTTTGTAGTCGCTGAATCTTCATTCTTCTTTTCGTTTGAGAAAAATATCCAATTTTCCGCCTATACGTCCATAAATCCACCATAACTTATCACCGATAGAAACGCTGTGCTTTTAACAATAACCTGGCAAGGTCCTCAATAGTTAAAAGGTCAGTAAACAGGAGCTTTGAGGACATAAATCAGGAGCAAAGTGACAGCAATGGAAAGTTCAACATGACGGCCATTAGATGTAATCTGAAACGTGTGTTTTAATTTACTTTTCCAGTCCAAGTTAGCAAGTCTTGTTACCTAGAAATACTCAGATTTCATCTTTGGGCCACGCCAAATCAGCGCTTGTCATTGCAGTCTCATTTCGAGTCTATTCAGATGATTTTCCTCCAGAAGCATCACGGGAAAATTTTAATATTTTCATATAACATATATCAAACTTCAATAAAATGATATCTCTCAAATACTTTAAAATCAAATCTACCTTCACCCGATTGAAAAAATCGTCTGGACTAGCTGTTCGGTGAAAAGAATCTCCTACAATCTTAAAATCTATATAGTTGATAAAAATATGTTTATTTGTGATTTTTTTTCTTGACATCAAATATACATCGGAGCTTGTTTCATTTTTGGTCCGTCGTGAATGACCGATTCTAAAAAGCTTGATCATAGCTCGATCAAAACAATTTTGGCTGCTACAGCGAGTATAACCTATAATGTTTTTAAGGGTATAAAGCTTGGTTTCAACCTCAACATCCCATAAAGAATTAAGCCGCTTTCTCATATAAGCAAGTCTAATCATCGTGGAATTTTAATCTCATCATCTAGGGCTGTCTTAGCGTTTGTGCCAGCATCGATATTTCCTGCGATGCCAACATGACCAGGTAGCCCAACAAATGCCATGTCAAACTGTTGCTCAACTCTACGGTCATATAACTTTTGAATATTGAAGATGGGGGATGAGTTGTAGATCTATTCTTGATCGCCTGAAGGCATGACAGTGAGTCCGGGAATATGACACACTTTTTAAATTTGCTGGACATAATACCTCCCAAGGTCGTCAAAAGAGCTTTGGCTTTAGCAGGTAAAATAGAACTCTTGATAATCGACGGGTTCACATGCCACTTTGTCACCATCTTCATGTAGTATATATAGACCGAAGTGAGTCATATTTTTCTCTCAGTGGACCAAATTTTTGCTGATACATAAGTTATTTTGTGTCAGCTCCGTGGTATTGTCTGTGGCCGCCAACAGTGAAGATCCCTGTAATAGGTTGGACCACCGGTGGACTGCCAATCCACAATCGCTATCAACTCCAGGACGTTGATGTGTAGTCTGGCTTGATCTTGAGACCATATACCGATTATCTGCAGCTAAAGCCTGTTTTCCCCACCCTGTAAATGATTATTCTGTGAATAAGTGATGTCGGTTGTGAAGAATGAAGCGGTACTCCCAGCATGACGATCTGTCGGTTCTGCCACCACCGCAGGAACGGATGAAGGTCCTGTGTCACCGGAATCAGAGAGTTGAGTGATGACGGTTGCAGGAATGAATGAAGATGAAACTGTAAATGTAGATGTTGGATCTGAAACAGTCCGAACTGCATTAGGTAACGATCGTGATTGGGCGGACAAAAAGTTTTGAATTTGATTCCGAAACTTGCCGACCTTCCGGGGGCAGAACGATCTCTCTCTTGATGTCGAAGAGCCCCCCTATATATTGCCGGCGTTGGGCCGACTGTATCTTCTACTTCGTGGGATGCGTAATGAAAGCAGATGTTGCATAATTTCCAAGGTGAAGTGAAACTGACCTGAGTTGTGGCGTTTCTGAACACCAAATGAAGATCTCGTCTATGTACGATTCGATGGTGATGCCCCGTAAATTCGAGAAAGTAATGACTGGTCCTATCAAGCAAGTTACAATAGATATTACTAGTGACATCTATGCTAACTTTCATGCTTCAAATCCAAATCACCTGCTTTCCAAATATGGACATGGTACGGATGTAGCGACCATCTTGGATTAATCGCTACGATGAAAACCAGTTATGTGAGGCTTACATGGAATTATCGTGACAAATAATGCACCAAATCCATATTTAAATGGTAATGTCACCATGTTCCGATGCTTTCCATTTATGGAGCTACGTCGGCTATAAACGACCATATTGGATTTGGCGTCCAAAAATGGAAAACTTGAATGGCTATATCAGAAAATGATCGGCATGCAGTTGGGTAGCGCTATGCCAATTTCATACTTTTAACTCGAAGTGCACAATGCTTTCACGATATTGCCGGACTAAAAACAATTATGCTCCAAAAGCAGCTGAAGTTGGAGCATGGACCAACTATACCATAAGGACGTCAATATATTTAATAACTGACATACTCACCATGTAATTTAGCCACAATCAATGAAATTGATGCTAGACATTCATAGAAAAAGTATTAAATATAGAACAACTGGTTTAGGTCGGGGTTTATCTATCTTCAATTGATGTAATTATTGCGATATTAAAGTTTTGGATTAGGCTTTAACAGTAAAATGGAAAGCTCCAGACTAGTCTTCAAGCTTTTCTTGCCGACCGTAATCTATCTGATATAACAGCATCTTTGGCATCTTTTGTTAATAAAACTCTAGACCCGACTTTACCAACTGATGCGAAGTTACGTACTTTGAGTTCTCTCCCTACCTGTAACTTGTGAAAGAACGCAGTTTACGCAAACAACTAACGTATCTGAGATTGAGTAATCCATATCATGAACTTGAAGTGGGTAGATACAAAAATAAAAATAAACCTAATCCTGCTACCGAAAGACTATGTAAGGTTTGTAATTTAGATCTTGTTCAAGAGTAGAACCATTTCCTCGTTGTATGTCCCTTATATACTCAAGAGCAAACGAAACTTTTTCAAGATATTAATACTCGGATTGTGCCAACCTCCGAATTATTTCAATCCATACTTGATCCCAATAGAACTTCGACGGCCCTTCGTGTTTGTAAATATCAAAAGACGTATTTTGAGGTGCGTAAAAGACAAATACTGACGGCAAAGTAACGGTCATTCTCTATATAATTACATCAAACATGCTACTAGCTAATAACTGAGACTGCCTATCATATATACGTCTACCCGTATGGTACAAAGGTGCTTAAAATGTTAATATCAGTTCTTTAAATGTTTCTTTTACAATTAGTGGGCCAGTATCGTGCACAAAACTAGCCGAATTGTGCACTTCGATGTAAAAGCATGAAACTTGGCTTGATAGTAGCCAAGGATGTCCTGACCATTTTCCGATGAGGATCCACTCATTTTTTCCCAATATGGCCGCCAATATAATGGTCAAATACAGCAATATGATAATAAAACTGTGTATTGTTTTAGTTGAGGTCATGAAACTTGCAGCGATGCTTGTTATTAGTGCTCTAGTCCGTTTTCAAGGAAGATCTGTAAAATTATTTTCCAAGGTCGCCGCCAAATTCAAAATGGTGGCCACGATAATGATCAAATTAGTCGTAAATCATCATACAATACGTGAAGCCAAGTAAATAATACCTGCTACGAATAAACTTTATCTTTCACGGTAAAATGACAGTCGTATTCAAGACCTATGAGTGTACTACAAGCCAAGGTTCACGACGCTGCAGAGGAAAGCAAGTTTTTTTAAGGTGTCATTCGGAGGCTGGAAGAGGCCATTCAGCGACATACTCTAGAGCAGCGGGAATCATCCAGTACCATTGTGGAAGCTTCAGTCCAACGAACAAGATACGGGGATCGAGTTTCTCAACGGCAGAATTAAAACATTACAAGACCAGGTCCAATGCCGTGTATGCAAGACGGGGGGCCTAGCTATGTACGCCTTTTTGCCATGCGGTCATCTTTGTCTGTGTTTGGACTGCTTGCCAAAGCTGTTAGGTGTTGCAGTACCAGTACAGCCCGGCATGCATATGGCGGTGAAATGTCCACTATTCCGTCACCACAGAGAAATGATCAGGGGGATCTACAGAAAACAAACCACCAGGTTTGAGATTCCAAAAGCCCTTTTCAGGGCTACCTTAATTTTCCGAAAGAGAGATTTTCTTTCGAAAGCACAATAATTAACACCAGCTCCCACACAATAGACTAATAGTGGAAAAGAAGAACACCATCCGATGAGATGAAATATTTTTTTATCCTCATAACAATAATACGAAATATTTGTACAACAGTAAATCGCCCTATTCAACAATAATACGGAATATCGTGCAAAAGTAGGTCACCCTTTTCCAACACTACGGGGTCAATTATAAAGAATATTTAACTGTAATAGTAAGATATTACCAATTTTATTACACAATATAAGACGAGTTTATCAAATTTCACAGCCCCACCCTGAATAGATAATTTCATCACCCGCTTGTATCTTTATTATCATGTTTAATTTATGTAACTATTATGAAAGGTACTATATGTATATGCATCTTTATTTTTTGAATTGTACATGGAACGAATCATATTTATGACTAATACATGTATACATATACTATGCAAATCATATCTATATTTAATGTATATAAAATGCCAACCTTGTAACATTGTACTAATATTGGTTTGCATGTTACAATGAGATTTATAACCGCTTAATTGACTCACAATATTATGTACCGCCATTTACCTTAGAGATTATCATAATGCGAGCTAGTGAAGTTAATCCGTACATGTTCGGACAATTTCTATTGTTTACTGTATCGAATACGATTGAGCATTATGTCTTTACTTGTTTGTTACTATGGCCATTTTGTTGTTATATAATTATGCTATAAAAAGCCCACTGTAATGAAAATAATATTACTTGCTCTCTGAAGAAGCTGAAGTAAAACAGCAGAAATGCGCATCAGAGCTATGTGACCGTGTTGGCAGTTAATCTTTTTTCATTTATATTTCTTCTCGTTAGACTCTTTTACCTTTTCACTATATATATATATATATAGGAATAATGGTGAACGATTCAGATGTGGAGAGTATAGAGTGAAAAAATAACAAGTCGCCTTCTTGGTTGACTGCGTCATTATATTCCTACTGCTGC
>JAVTVY010043136.1:0-19993 GCA_036873755.1 Hanleya hanleyi | reverse complement strand
CTACCGCCCGTTCTCAGGACAAAGCCGTTCTCAGGACAGGCCGTTCTCAGGACAGTATGTTATAGCATAGGCTAACACAGCCAGGCAGCGGGCAGACAGTGCTCTGCTCAGTGAAGTGGAACGACATTGGGCGCATTGTCTAGTGCTTAGCTGAGGCCACCACAAGCTGTGCAGTGGACTGGAAGAGAAGATCTACCTAATCAACCATTGCTCAACTCCGGCCATGAATTACTAAAGTTTACTCTTCTGATCTCCGGGGGGTATTTTCAGAACAATTTACAATCAGAAAATATTAAAGCTATTTCACTGCTTTCTCAGGTCATGTTTGCAAACAAGAAAACAAGTAGTAAAGACAATATAAATTATTTTATTCCCAGCCTTAAATTTTACCAAATAGAAGGTACCTAAATCATTATAAAAAAATCATTATTTTTTTTTTATATTTTATTTATTCATTTTTTTTTTAAAGAAGAACAAACACACAGTAGTAAAGTAGAACAAAAGATATCCCCCCCTTAATTTTAAATACGATAATGGTACTAAATAATGAATTGTGTGATAAAAATATAAACTATCAAGCAGTGACAAAGAAGAACAAACAGTAGTAAAGTAAAATAAAGGATTTTATTCACCCCCCCCGCTTTTAATTTTAACTAAGATACTGGTACTAAATAACTAATTATGTGATAAAAATATAAACTGTCAAGCATTTAATGTTGGATATTAATATTAAAATATCAATTAATTCAACTACATTATATACATCTATGCATATTGCCCATTCTATTAATATTAGTTTTTACAAGAAACAAAAAAAAAACAAGTTTCTCAAAAGTCAATCGGGTCAGCACATATTTTGTAAATTGCACAAATATGAAGCACTATGCATGTCAATAGTTCACTTTCATTATTGTAAATAAAAATAATGTTTTTAATAATACAAATATTAGAAAACTAAAGAATCAATCAGCATATTCATATAATCATTTTTAACAGCACATTTGTATTTCATTCAATAAATATACGGTACTCCATGGTAACACAGAAATAATACAAGAAAAGAACAAATTGAATCTACTTATAATAATCTGGACACTGGGCATATCGGGCAATGAAAAAGGTTTCCATCGCAGTCTGCCTCCTCACAACCTTTGCACGATTCTAGAGTGAAAGCCTCCAGAGGATCTTGATTATCTCTAAGCACTGTTACATGAACCATGATTGACATATGATATGGAAAAATTGATTGAACTTGGAGTTTATAAGGACATATGATGTGGAGAAGAATTGATTGATTGAAATTGTAGTTTAAGGGCCGCTTCCCATTCGGATTTCGCGGCCCATCAACTCAATGTTTTATTCGAATTTCGCGGTACATTACTTTGTTTATTGAATATCTTTTCCAGCGCTAAATATATAAATAAATAAATAATAGATAAATAATAAATAACAATGAGAGATTAGTAGGAGATATAAATAGAAGTAAATAAGAATCGCTATATGTACAAATTCGTAAGTCTCTTTTTGGTTTTTGGTTAAATTATACTGGTAAATATGAGTTCTCTGTAATCGCGTGTATGATTCCTTTGTCTTGGTACCCCTTTGTACGCACAAAGCCGTCCAGAAAAAACTGGGAGAACCAAGGGCGTCTTTAGGATTTTTCGGATCGGCTTCACTAACGACGCCCTTGGGAACAGGGTGGGTTCTTCCAGAAATCTGTGCCTGTAACAATTGCTTGGAGTGTGTATCGGGGTACAGGGCGGCAGGTCTACGTCCTATATTGCGTGAAAGTCAAAGGATCATATTCTGTGTTAAATACTTTAAAATTTCTATTGTTTAGGAAGTTTTTTATCCAGTGTTGCATTCTTCCCTTAATCCCAAGTTTGCTTAATTGAATAATTATGCCGTCCTGCCATACAAGGTCAAATGCTTTTTCTATGTCTAGGAAGATACCTAGTGTGTACTGATGTTTGGCATTCCCCTTTTTTTATCGAGTGTTGTAATCTGGTTATATGGTCTAATGTACTTCTGTTCTTACGAAAGCCGCTTTGGGTTTTGTTTAATAAGTTGTTGTTTTCCATATGAAATTCCAGTCTATTCTTTACCATAGTTTCCATTATTTTGCATAGATTTGAGGTGAGAGAAATTGGGCGGTAAGAGTTGCTGTCTGATGGATCTTTACCTGGTTTAGGGATTGGGATAACGATAGATGTTTTCCATTTACTTGGAAGTTGTTTGGTCTGCCAGCTGACATTAATTAGTTTCAAAATTAGGTTCTGTGTTTTAGAAGAATTAGGTTCTGTGGAGAAGAATTATGCAGTTTGCTTATTTATACCATATTAAAACAACTCAAAAATGTCACGAGATTAAAATGGTTTAAAAGTTTAAACTTGTGCTGTGTATTAATGACAGTAGTGAGTACTGGTATCAGATTAACCCAGGCATCAAAGAGATAAATGATTGATCCTATGATATTTCCTATGATCCTCTTGATATCTTACCCATTGCTGGCCAGGTGATTAACTCTGATTATTTTCATTGTCTTGATGTGCCATTTTCCTTTTGTATTGCAAGCTTAATTAACTCAATTTCAGGCGGATCTGCACACAAAAACCTTTGTTTGTGTCAATGCCTAATGAAGCTGGCCTTTATTTTTTTTTACAGATTATCATGATTTATATTGTTGAAAAAGAAATATGCAATTATATAATATTTTAATATACATGTAGCTTTTATAGCTAATTGCACTGTGTATGCCGCACATATACATATATTATATGTATCGATTATAGGTTTAAACTTGTAAAATTATATGTATAATATATTTACATTTGAATGGATAGATTCAGATTGTCAATTATGCATTAAAAATACTGATAATGTATGAATAATTGGATTGGCCAAATAATTTTGCATCAACTTTCCAAAATAAATGTAAGACAATATTTTTTTTTATATCTATAACATTGTGTGTGCATTATACATATTACCACAATCTCTTAATTAAGCTTACAATACAATACAGATCTGCCTGAAATGCTGGATTTGCATGGATATATTTTAATGTCGACAATCAACCCTGGGTTTGAAAAATAATTTAGAACAAATTGTTTTTTAGATTATTTTTATTATTCAATAAATTTGTTATTTCTTCAGCCAATGTTAAATTAATTTAAACTTTACGTTCTCTTCAGCCAATGTTAAATTAATTTAAACTTTACGTCTAACTTGCCATGCTCAGTAATCCATATATACAAATCAGTTAGTTTGAATTATATATTATCAGAAGTTGGTGAACAAAATGTCTGTCAAATGTCTCATAATAACTTATAGGCTCCATGGTCCGAGTCAGTGGGAGAGCTTTATTTACCACTCGGTTGCTCACTCCACTGGTAGCAGCAGAGCTTCATTGTCCTGTCATTAGCCCTGCAGTGAGCCACTGTCCTGACAAAGGCTTTTTCCTGAGAAAGGATTTTCCTCTGACTGGGCGGTAGCACTTCGGGTACTGTTGCTCAAACAGCGTGTTCGCTACGAAAACATACCGGTGTTTCGTGCGATAAAACAGAAGAATGGAGATGCCATCTGAACGATTAATAACCGCATGGTAAGCGTAATACTATCAATTTCCAAGTTATAATGTCCCAGACGCTAACTCGTCCGACAAACACACTTTCTGATCGAAAATCCTATAAGTTGACAACAACAACCCATGCATGCAGTAAAAACTGGCGGCAAATCAGGTTGTCGAGAATTTTGATAAACTTCTCAAATCTATAGCGCTTAAATTACTACGTATTATGAGCTGACACTTCGCCATAATAAACTTGAATCTATTGTGCAAACATAGATAGGTAGGAATTTGCATGAAATTACGTGAAAGAGATGAAACTTACGGATTTCTGACTGTGGGGGTAAATTTCTCAACAGGCCCAAATTTCATCATACAGACGATGTTTGCGTGAGGCTCTCGACGGTCTAATGTTTATGTTTTGGCGCTGAAGTCGAGGCTCAAGAATGTGGGCGCTTTATCCAAACATAGATCTTAAACATATTATACTGGCGAATTTTCGCCACACTACCCCCTCCCAATACTTGTTCGTCCCCGAACAAGGGATAACTTGGCTAATAGAAATTTCATGCAATATCCTTTGCAAGTTTTCATTGATGGTTTCAATTCTTTTCTATGCTCCTACTCTAAACTGGTATTTACAATTTTCTCTCACAAATGTATTGCTTCTTTGTTTAGCAATGACAGAACAAACCGGATACCCAAATTCAACAGGTAAAGTAACTTTAACACTGTCCAACGCTAACTTATCATGCAAAGAACATAATGGTTCATATAAGTGCTCATACAGTTCAAATGTCTTCTTCGGGCAGGTCATAATGTCCATTGCCTTTTCTGGTTTGAACTTATTAAAATTATCAGTCTAAGGTTTCTTTTATATGCGTTTACATACCTATCATTTTCAGACTGATCTCAGATTATAAAATCATACTGATCTTATTAAATTGAGGTTGCCTTTGAATAATTATCTCCATACAGATCAACAAAGTTCATTAAGTCCTTCTGGAATCAATGTCATTGTGGCATTAAGCTCTCAGTACATGTATATACTTGAAACATAAAGAAAAGTAATTATGCTGAAATATTTCAGGTGTCCCTTAAGATTTTGCATTTTGTTTAGTTTTCTAGATTTTCGACCGAAACACTGAACTACTGAAAAATTATTTCTTAAATCTTCTCATCTGTTCCAGGTTGTGTAGATGGAGTTGATGGAAGGACCAGTTCCTCTACATAGGGCTGGATGGTGGTTTCTTCACTGTTGATTCCTCTGGGGGCAAGCTCAGAATCTGCCTGGTGATCGAAAGGTATCGCCAACATTGCTTCTTCTTCATATGGTTATCTCAAAGGTGATGCGACTCCAGACTCGAATGTTAAGTTTTACTCATTTTGTTCTTCCCAAGTCTACATCAGACTGAGCAAATACTTCTAAGCAACCACTTTACCAAACATTGGCTAGCTGGATCTATATCCCACGTATAATGGTACTTCCTTAAGTACAGCGACTCCAAATCTGGTAATGTTACTTCAAACTTACATTACAGAATTTTGACAGAAACAGTTTCCTCTCTACTAGCTTCAAGGACCTCTTTAGTTTCTTCAACAACTACTGCAATGTTTATCTCCGGACTAAGCCTAGCGCTATAGTCCCT
This sequence comes from Hanleya hanleyi, assembly GCA_036873755.1. Classification (NCBI taxonomy): domain Eukaryota; kingdom Metazoa; phylum Mollusca; class Polyplacophora; order Lepidopleurida; family Hanleyidae; genus Hanleya; species Hanleya hanleyi. The sequence goes on along the minus strand of JAVTVY010043136.1, from coordinate 14,776 downwards.
GTGATGTCGCACCCATATATGAATCCCAATGACTACGACTCGCGTTCTGTATCAACCAAAATTATCCGCACCTCATTTTACATTTTTCGGTTTTCCCTATAACGGTTCGCATATGGCCCATTTACCCAGGATGCTGCTTCCCAGTTCAGGTCGACTAGCAACAGATAGTTGCTGTCCTGGCGGAAGAATGGTCGTCTCCGAAACTACAAGACGACAGCAAAACTGGTGCCCATGACATAGAATTTGTTGACCGTTACATGTCAAGCAGTTTCCATTTAGATGAATTTCACAGTCATTCTTCATTAGAAAGTCCATTTCCAGGATCCTATGTAGTTGTATGTTAGCTACATGTATAACATAACTGATTGGTTAGTATCCATTTCACAGATTCCGCGGATACTCAATAATGTCTGATTAGCTGTCATCAACTGCATGGGCGTTGTCTGTGTTACAGGTTGACTTTTCCTGTAGTATACGGTTGTATACACACTCAGATAAAATTGTAACTCAAGATCAAAATTTATCAATAACAAATAGTGTTTCCGTTTCGGCCTGGAACATAGTCATCCGCTTCCTGGTGGTTCTAACCCTACCTTTCGTACAGCTTCGTTATCCTGTCTATGTTGTTGCTGACGGTTTTACATGGGTGAAACACGTTATTTCTGACGAATAGCTGTTTGTCCCGTCTTCATTTGTTTCATGGAGCTTCCTTGGACCTACAACCGATCCTTGCCCCTTTGGGCCGGTTGTCTCGCGTTTTTCCGATTTACGTTGTGCAATTTGTGGCTGATATTTTTTCAATCCACGCCAGAACAATCGCAGATCACGTGTCCTCTCCTGACACCTTCAACATTCGATACTAGAATGACTTTTAACCTTTGAGCTTGTGTTTGACATATCCGTATGATACCCTATTAACACATTCTTTGTTTTTCACTTCCAGGGAAGATTTGATCATCGAATCCTCATTGCAGTGTGTGACATCTGCACGCCTGCTGAACTTGTCTGTAACACCAGGGTTGCCATGGTTACACTGTGCATCTACCTGCCTGCAATTGCCTGCCTGTAACCGTTGATCTCCAGTGCAAAAATTGCAACCGCTGATGATTTATCGGTTTACACTGACTGGTTGGATATCTGTATACTAGAGTATCCAAGTTTTCTATAGCATTGAAGAAGGATATAATTGTCAACCATTCAAGATGTGGAGTGTCCATACCAGGATGTCGAATGAAAGAAAGTGGCCAACTCTCTTATCGCCTGTCCCAGTTCGCGTAGACGCTCCTCACTTGTGTTGATGTTCCCTCAGCTTTGCTTAACCTGTGAACTTCACCTCGCACCATAAATCTTGTTCTCAGAACTTCTATCAACTTGGTTGAAATCTTCAAATTTGTTCATCGGAGTTGCTCGCTTCGCAGCCCTGTCTACCTGTCTGAGTTGTGGATGTACATCTGTTTATTTAGGATTTGGCCTGCAGTTATTCCTTCCATGAACTGTTACTATAACCTATGGGGTATTCATTTCCTCTGACGACGATTTGCGCCTTACACGTGAGTTACGTCGTCTAGCCAACTCACGCGGGGGATGTTCTCAAAGCCGGAATGCTCGCTACCTCATCTTCCAACTACTGTTGATGTGATGGATGAAATGACACTTCGGCATGACGGTCCCCATTAACGCTGGTGTCCGGATCTCTCTGCATTTTTTGTCAGCATGTATTTAACAGTTCAGCAAGACTTAATGACAGTTTATGTACTTATGACACCAAGTACTGTAGAAACAATACTAATCCCACCGCTCGTCACCAATTGTAGCGGAAATTTCCAGTACTACATGTGTTAGTATGGAAACTTATTTTTCAATGTCTAGATATGCTGCCACCAGTACCACTAAGGGTGATACGACCTGTATGAACTCTCGTTCCTTATGTGAGACTCGAGCGAGAACTGTTCTACACTGGTTTCTAATCTGTACAACCTTGTTTCTTCAGTATGAAACCTTATTAAACCTCTTGAACACAAATATAACCAATCTCTCTTCGGGGGTGCCGCTACCAAGGGGGTACGTTTTCGTCGTGTCACCAAGTACTTATACACTCAATCATAACACTTGCTCCATTCGCTGCTGATACTGCTGTGGTCAGGGTTCAACATCTATTGTTGTGGTATTTCATCCAGTCACCATAATAAATTATATGGTCCCTTGTGCGAAATTGAATAATTCAGTTGCAGTAACTTTTGCAATAGACTATAGTCCAATACCAATGATGAACATCAACAACGGTTTCAAGTTCAGCAAATAACATTATAACTGTTTATTCACCTATATACATTTTCTGTTGTATACCAGTTTCATATATTGTCTATGCTATTCCTTGCATATATGTTTGCACCATGTTGAAAATAAATCTGACATCTCTGAACTAGTTGTTATGGTAGTATTTCCAATGATATGGATCTACACGAGATCCCAGTTCGCTGTGTGCAGAACTTGCACGGAGTACAATACAAATACGCTGTGTGCCGAAATGGTTATGGATACAATGTTGCTGTGCAGAAACGGTTGAACTTGCCGCCGACTGGAGACCCAACACTGTATATGGTCTGTGCCAAATCGGTTGCCTGTGCAGATTTGGTTGTGTTGGCTTAAATTCTGCTATAACCACTTTGCGTGCCAAAACTGTTTATTTTCCTTACTTACTAGAACCAATTTTCATGATTATTCACTGTTTATGACTTTTGCTCCTTAGAAGTTCAGCTCAACTGTCGCGGTATGGCCTCAGCAGAGCAAATGGGATTTCCCAGGTTAAACTCAGCAAATGGGAATTGCCATGTTAAGCAAAACAGGATTTCTAGATGGTGTACAGCTCTTCTTGCAGCGCTGATTCAGCGCAAAATCTTGCTATTTATTTAGGTTGAATACTATAAACATCTATCCTTCAACTTGGTCGTTTGTACGATAGCAACTACGGTTTTATTTTAGCTGTCGGAGAGAACTTGTATGTCCGGCTCTGAGAGCATCACCGAGTGTACTGTGCAGAAACGGTTGTATTTATAGATTTCTGACAAAGCAGGCGGAGCCTAAAATACTACACGAAATGGGACGATCTGATTGGCCGAGAGCCGAAGTTTTGGCTACTGTCAATCACAATTGTACACAGAGTGGCTGAGAAATACGAAATGGGGGAAATATTTCCCATACCCCATACAATTTTATAACTAAATAATTTCCATATAATTATTTCATGTTTCTGACTGAACTTATGTGAGAAATATACCCAAAGATCTGAAGTTTGTATTGTATGTTTAAATTCAACTTCGTCCATCGCTAATTTATGAAACGAGGTCGCGAAACACTGTCAAACTTCTCCGCCAATTCCCGCTTCACCCTCAAACAGCGTGTTCGCTACGAAAACATACCGGTGTTTCGTGCGATAAAACAGAAGAATGGAGATGCCATCTGGACGATTAATAACCGCATGGTAAGCGTAATACTATCAATTTCCAAGTTATAATGTCCCAGACGCTAACTCGTCCGACAAACACACTTTCTGATCAAAAATCCTATAAGTTGACAACAACAACACATGCATGCAGTAAAAACTGGCGGCAAATCAGGTTGTCGAGAATTTTGATAAACTTCTCAAATCTATAGCGCTTAAATTACGACGTATTATGAGCTGACACTTCGCCATAATAAACTTGAATCTATTGTGCAAACATAGATAGATAGGAATTTGCATGAAATTACGTGAAAGAGATGAAACTTACGGATTTCTGACTGTGGGGGTAAATTTCTCAACAGGCCAAATTTCATCATACAGACGATGTTTGCGTGAGGCTCTCGACGGTCTAATGTTTATGTTTTGGCGCTGAAGTCGAGGCTCAAGAATGTGGGCGCTTTATCCAAACATAGATCTTAAACATATTATACTGGCGAATTTTCGCCACAATACCCTGAATGTATTTCTGCAGCATCACTCCTGAACACACCGAGCGCCATCACATGGGACAAGGTCCGTTTAGCTATTGGGAGTGAGGAGAACATGAACCAGATGTTGACTCTCATCGAATCAAGCATGCCAATCTCCCGACAGGATATACCGCCTCCATTACAAGAACACCACCAATACCGGGATCATCTCCATAGCGTTGACGGAGTCATAATCTATCGTAATCGACTCGTCATCCCACCAGCCCTCTGACAGGCCTGCCTGGAGACCTTACATGCAGCCCACCAGAGCGTTTCGTCCATGATTGCCAGAGCAGAATCATCCGTTTTCTGGCCCGGAATTACTCCCGCCATCAAGTCCATCAGGAACAACTTTAACAGCTGCAACCGCATGGCACCATCACAGCCCAACGCACCACCCATGCCATTAACCCTCCCAAACTATCCGTTCCAATGCATATGCGCCGATTACTTCAGCTACAAGAGTGTCACCTACTTAAGTCATCGTAGATAGATATTCCAACTGGCCTATAGTCGAAAGATCTTCGGGAGGCTCAACTGGCTTAATCGACTCTCTACGCCGCTGTTTTGTCACCTACGGTATACCAGATGAGTTATCTGCAGACGGTGGACCAGAATCCACTGCAGGAAACACTCGTCAATTCCTCCTGAACTGGGGAGTCCATCATCGTCTGTCATCAGTGGGATTCCCTCATAGCAACTGCCGAGCAGAAGTTGGCGTGAAAACCGTGAACGCATGATCACCGATAATACTGGTCCTCATGGTGAGCTCGATACAGACTCCTTCCAGCACGTGATCCTACAATACAGAAACTGCCCAGATAAAGACACAAAAATATCTCCATCAAGGACCTCATACCTATCCTCCCTGGTAGATACAGACCACATGAAACATGGAGGGAGACATTGGCCACTCGGGAAGCCGCCCTACGCAATCGTCATATGAAATCCGCCGAACGCTGGTTAGAACACACAAAAAGACTACCACCACTGTCTGTGGGAGACCACGTTCGGATGATCCAAAACCAAATTGGCTACAACCCTCGCTAATGGGAAAAAAACTGGCTCGGTGATAGAATTTCGCCAATACAACCAATATGTCATCAGAGTTGACGGCTCAGGACGGGTGACAATACGGAACAGGAAATTCCTTCGGAAATATGTTCCTGTCCAGGCTCGAGTGTCTCGCCGCGACATCCTCCATGACCTATACACACATGGCCTAATTCCCCAACGCTCACAGAGCAACACAACAAACCCTCTGGATCACACAACACCACCACCCATCAAGCAGATGACGCCTCACAATGAAATACCCGTCCCCCGGTCACCACCATCGACAACGACTGACGCCACAACGCTACCCCGTGCACCATCTCCCCATGAGTCTACCCCACCAGCCATACCACCGCCCACACCCACACGTGGTTAGAGAGGTACCCGCACTCGGCGCCCTCCTGCTTGGCATACGTCAGGAGAATATGATATGACCAATATTGTGTTCGGGGCGGAATAATCACCTATTTGTACCTTGCATGTCGGGCAGTCTACCCGAGTGATTGCTTGAACTCTTATTTTGTTCAGTTGTAATTCTGCAAACTCATTTACTGGACAAGTAAGGACAAGATAATACAATTTCACATCTAATGATTGTAAATAGGTTAAACTTGTTGTTCATTCAGTTACTGTTACTGTTCTCATCGAAACGTACACTTGTTAATCAGTCATTTCATCAGATCAAACGATGTATCTCATCATAATGACTTGGAGGGAGATAGAGAGTAATATGTAGAGTAACGTATTTTATTGTATGTTTCAGATGCAGTTCGATCATTGCTGTTTTGAGAATAAACCAATGAAGCAAAGAGACTGAGTTCTTATTGACTTTGCATGTTGAAAAAAGTATGATCATCAACTGGAACACATCAGATTTTATAACGTAATCTTCATCTGTGTACCCAAAGTCAATTATTATCAACTGATGATCAATAAAAAGTGTATCACAATACCTGAAAACAAATGTATTTCAGAGGTAAATAAAAAATAACGTGATTATAACCATAGCGTTCCATTCCGTATTTTAATGGTTCAATATCTAGTCCGACTTTTCATGTGACTCAGACTCTGCAAAGTGTGCAAACTGTGATGTTCACTTTGCAGATCAGTTGTGTAAACTGTGCATATTCATGTGCAGATCAGACGAAAGTTGTGCAAACTGTGCATGTTCATGTGCAGATCAGACAAAAGTGTGCAAACTGTGCATGTTCATGTGCAGATCAGACAAAAGTTGTGCAAACTGTGCATATTCATGTGCAGATCAGACAAAAGTTGTGCAAACTGTGCATGTTCATGTGCAGATCAGACAAAAGTGTGCAAACTGTGCATGTTCATGTGCAGATCAGACAAAAGTTGTGAAGCGAGTTTGGAGAAATGATTTCCCCGACAGATCACAGAAGTTTATCAAAGAAATCAATATTTATGACGGGATTACTTGGAATTACACTTTCGCTTTTTAGTTTCCACACTGACGGGTAAATCTAAGAAATAATGTGTGATTAAATACTGACCACCCATGTAAAGGGGTTGATTAATCTCACCACCACTCACAACAGTTCATTTCATGCATCCACCATGACCCACAGAAAAGAAAACTAGGCCAGCATCCCCCCTTCCAACCTATTTTTCTGGAAGAGCCCTTAGCAATACATTTCAGGAAATCTTGTCAATCTCTCCACTTTTAAACATGCTCCAAGGTGCCTGATGGTGACTATACTCACAGGCAGAGACCTGTTGACTGCACAGTCCCAGGGATTGACACACTAGAGCAGGGTCTAAGTCCCGGGCAAGAAGCTCTATCACAGCCGGGGCATACTTATCCACAAACGACTTGCATTCATCACGGACGGTCGCTGGCAGCCTGGCACATACGGCTTCCAGGGCCTTGGTCACCTCATCCTGGAAAACAGTAAAATAATCTGGGAGTTTAGTGTTAGACTGTTACCATAACTGTGTCTGAATTGGGTGTGAATGTTTAATGTGAAAATCACAAAATAACACCTACAGTAGCCAATTCTGAGGACATCATATAAGATATTCCTATGATGTTACTCATTCGCAAATTGTCCACTTAGTCAGTCAGTCAGTCTATCCGCATCCTTTTGTAGGCAAAATAAGGAGAACTGTTGGCATTAGAACCTTGATATTTGGCATGAAGGTGCATTAGGGGATTGTTACCAGCAAGTTCTGAGCTGACCTATTTAGGTGACAAACCTCAAAATTTTGAGAGGATTTCAGATTATTTCTAGATAGAGGGCCTCCCAAGTCATCTATCAACTGTCTCTCGTATTCCTACGAACCGTTGACATTAGAACCTTGATTTTTGGCATGAACGTGCATTAGGCATCTTCATTTTATCCAGCCAATTTCTACGTTCCCACTTCGAACCTGCCTTGATTTATCTGGACCCCTTCAATGTTCAAATAACTTATAAATAGACACGAGACGTCACTGACCTCGAAAGCATTTGAAATTCGAAATGGGTCGCACAAGAGCGTTATTGATTGGCTGACCTAAATTGTGGGCACCTTATTAGGAGGAAAGACTCCGCTATAGAGGATGATGTCACTCTACGTGACTTCACTGACCTTCACTCGCAATCGATGTGTACGTTCTGATTGGTTCTTCTGCCGTTAGAAGGTGAAATTTACACCTCGGATTTTGAACACTGAAGGGGTCAGATAAATCAAGGCAGGTTCGAAGTGGGAACGTAGAAATTGGCTGGATAAAATGAAGATGGCATTAGGGGACTGTTACCAGTTCTGAGCTTACCTTTTCATGCAAATTTGACCTACTTAGGTGACATATAAACACCAAAACTGGCAAAAACGTGTCTAAGGTCAAGGTGCACACTTAAATCATATCAAAGCCTACTTCGTAGGTCCTGTGAAGTTAGTCACACTGTCGTGTACTTCAACTATTAAAAAAAGTAAATTTGAAAGTAAATTCTCATGTATACGTGATCTGAATAGAAACATATCATTTACATAACATGATATTGTGTAATATAGTTGCATGATAATATCAAGGGCTTGTATCCCACCCGAACTGATATTCGCCGTTTTATTGTGTGAACTGCATTTATGAACATGATCAATAAACATGTATATATTAATGGAAAGCTTATTTCTTTGGAACGTACTACGAATATGTGAATATATTGGTCGTGAAATCGATAGATATAAAGTTATAAAGTTTTCATAAACTGAGCCTATACATTTTCAAACATATATTTTTCACTCAACTGAAACTTTACCGAGCAGAACAACCCTTCAACAAATATCAGTAGCTCATTTTTTTTAATTTGGCCTAGATGTTTTTCTGTGAATTTTTAAGTATTTATAATTGAACAATTCAGTCACATAACTTCACAATTTAAAGTGATCAACAGATAGTGATGGCCTCCGCAGTAACTGCATGATGTTAGAGTGAATTGCCAGCTTAAACATATCTGACTATAAAATCAGGCGAAAAATATGTAACATTTTGTAGGCTAGAATTTCATCTAATAAGCAAACATTTATTCTCCAAAATAATATCGCCTGGACAAAAAATCGACATGGCAGATTCCACGGTCAGTGGGTAACATTTTCACACGATATAAAATAAAATCCATTATCATTGGAAGATAGGGACTCATAAGGGGCCACGTCCAATTAATCGAGGCACTTTCTCGATGCCTTCGAGATGGATCGAAGAGGGCAGGGCAGAACCGGGACCCCTGGCGACGGCTCCCGGTTTGCTCCCGGTTCTATCTCAATCGAAACGTCCCGATTTTCGAGATGGATAGGAAATTGAGCGGTAATATGTCCGCGATTTGTTTCCATTACTGTTTCCTTTATAGAGGGTTATGTGCGTATCATATTTTGGGGGCGCTCGTCGTAAACGCATATTGGGGCCAATTTAGAATCCAACCAACAGATTTTTATAAAAGATTTTTCCCATGTTAATCATCGTTTAATCGATTTACCTGTGTCCAGATCTCTCCTGAATCCAATTGAACGAAAATTTTCATTTATCTATATTATAAATTATGAATATATAAATGAATGGTCGTCTCTCACATCGATAACTGATCGCAACAAACTACTAATAATAATGATATGGAACCATGCGTTATTCATCGTTCTATAAACTTCTTTTGGGGCCAAACATGGATCGTTTCAATCGAAAAATAAAATCTATGTTAAGTGTTTGACCAGAGTTTTTACCCTGGTGTTTAATTTGTTTTATAATTTGGAATTATTCATTGCAGATTCCATTTTTCTCGTGTGAAATAGTTCAAATACGGAGATTATACCAACAAAGTTTATTTCTGACATAAGCTTGCCTGGAAGTGGTTAGCGGAAATACTGACAATCGGAACTAGAGGTGTTGATAATTCACACCACAGCCGGTCTGTGAAAGACCGTCCGCTTGAAACAACAGCAAAGGGAGTGGGGTTAATAATTTCTTTGAATGAAAAAAACTGAAACAACACTGGCGGCGGGACTTGATAATGCACTCACGTTCTATTAATTGTTGCTGATTTCCTGTGTCTAGGAAATTAACCTAATAATGAAAGTAATTACCGGCTAATTCAGAAAGCAATCACGCTGTAGACCAAACGGTTACATACATTTTACTATAAACGATACCGCGTGTTGTTGCATGCGAAAGGCTGATAGGGAATGCCAAAACTTCGATCGAGCGTTTGAGTTTATATTCTTTGGTTTGCAGTGAATCACAAGCCGCTCCTGTTGTCTTCATAATCACTTTATTTCTAAATACGGGGAAATATCTGACGACAGAGATCTTCTATTCTGATATACTATTCCTGAACATATGGAATTTTATTCTAGACTTGCAGAATTTATCTAGTTCCTGGACGTATCTCAAAGTGATTCAAATTCTAAAAAAACAAGTTCGAAATAAGTTACATTGAATAATTAATAATGAACCAGATTATACAAATTCAATTGGTGATGTTTCATTCTTTCCATTCATGACGCGCAGAGAAATTGCGCTGTCAGAGCAAGTATGCGAATACAGATCTCTGGACGGAGTAACAAAATACTATCAAATTATTCCTGTTCAATCTTATTAATTATCCGCGTTTAAATGCATATATACAGAGTATACATATAACGAGCATACGCCTTCCGAATGGTTCAAACTTTCATTTGATCGCATCTCGATTCCATTCTCGAAGCATGTCGAGCTATTTCGAGGGGGATCGAGATGGTCTAGTGCTTCGAGAGAAAACCGGGAGCAAACCGGGACAACAATCGATAGAGATAAACCGGGACCCTTCGAGACGAGATATTTATCGATTTACTCGTTTATCGAGAAACCGTCTCGATCGATTGGACGTGACTCCTAACTATAAGTAAGTATGCTGTTTATCACATATATCAAGAAATATGGTCACGGACACAATTACTGTGTTTTGGGGAGTATTTTGATGTGCTAACATAACATTATTTGATGGAAACAACTCCCAGCCATGAAACTGCTGCTAGAGTTAATGTACAAATAGCTAGATATCTATTTATTGCAGAACTATGTGACAGGTCATTTTTTGTGCATAAAATCAATCTCACTAGTGATTTTGATGTGTAGGACAGCCAAATTTATTCTTTCCAATATAATTTTGTTAAGTAAATGTCCTTCGTTGGTAATGTTACTTTTGTCCGTCAACATGCGGAACATTAGCAACAACACAAGCCAAAACAGTTTGATACAGGATATGAAGTGACAGGATGTAACAGGCACGGCGGAGCCGGGGGGGGGCTAGGGCTGAACCCCCCCAATAATTTGGCCAACTTTTCTAAAATTCATATGTCAACGCAAAAATTCTTCAATGAATACGTATTTTCGAAATGAATAGTACAATGAATTGTGTGCGTCGCATATCTATCGCATAACTAAAACTATTTACAAATGTCCAGCATTAGTGGACGAGCCAAAGCTCCAGGATTTTTTTCTTAACCGGCATTGTTTAGTCATTTTTAGGTTCACAAAAGGTTAATAGTGTTATACCGTTTATAAAAAAATGGTAGAGATAAATGATTAAATCCTCACACCATGTATGCAACCAATTATTAAGACAAATGCCGCTAAAAACATTGACTCCTATGTTCTGGGCGTTTCGTGATATCAGCGAAGATAAAATACCGGTACTGTTATTTGATTGTTCAGCCTTGCATTCATCAAAATTAGAAAGAAAATGGACATATTCTTGATTAAAGCATATTCTTGATATTTATTTTGTCAATCACATGAAAACAGTCATCAACATGCTCTTTACAGTTCGCAGTCTTACGTGACTAGTACCTTCGCCTAATTGTGCTATGATACAGGGACGGCGGAGCAGGAGGGGCCATCCCCCCGCCAATACTTTTAGCAAAAACAGAAAAAACAGGAACACACACACATAAAAACAGATGAAACAAAAAATTCGACAGAGAAAGATAACCGATAGAGTGACGAGAAAACACCTATATCTGTATTGAATGCAGATTTTAATTTCCGATAATTTATAATCATGATTTACAAATTGTGTTCGTAAAATGATGCTCTAGTACACGTTACAATAGCCAGTCAATTATGACTGCAGGACTACTCCAAAAATCGACCAAATACTCGCTTCCGATTCTCGTTGTTGATGACTTCCTTCGCTACATGTATATCAACCAAGTTGTACTATTCCATCACCTTGGTTGATATAGCGAATGAATTCGTCAACAACGAGAATCGGTTCCTCCTTATGGACATGATCATGCAGTGGACCGAGGTGAGTTTCCACCCCACGTACCGGTAGCGCAGAAGTTGAACGTTCGCTGACGGCGGTAGAATTTTCAATATACATGAATCACAAGCAAGTAGAAAAACAAGTAGAAAAAATCTCTGTGCCATCGACATGATCGAAGCTTAATGAAGCTTTGGATTGAATATATTTGGACTGATATATATTTAAATTATTTATACTTCCGAACATCATTTTGCTTGACGATGGATATTTAAAAAATGTTGGGAATATAGGCAACACAAATGGAGTTTTCACGGGTGAAGAGTTTTTGTTTATTGCTCGGAAACACGCTAGAACGCCTCTCCGGCCATCTAAGACCCCTGGAGCTTCCGGGGCCGCCTAGGCCCCTGCACCCTCGCCTAATTGTGCTGTGATAGTAGCCCCCCCCCCCGCCAATCATGAATTGCGTCCGCCGTGCCTGTGTAAATATAATTTATAATCCAGGATGTTATTTATTTGTGGAATATTTGAAGTCAACTCCTTTGGATCATATATGATCATATGATATATAACACTACTTGTTGCTAATGTTACTTCCAGCAAACTCATCCTGTAACATATGACACAAACGGAATTCAAAATCCGATTGAATGTTCTCGACTGCAGCCTTGTTTTGGACGTTTCTTCGCTAGTCTGTATGTTTCCCAGACCACAACATCAATCAGACAGGCTACAAGTGTTCCCTTTCTTCTCCAGAGAGTGATATGAGAACTTTTCCATCAAGAAAAGTAACATTAGCAACATTATGTACTGGGAAGGGATTACAGGTATAGACTTATTATTCTCAGCCACATATAAAAGAATGAAATAACGGCAGCAGTAGTTCATATTGAGCTAATCTACACTCTGTATTATAATAGATAGATAGATACAATGGAAGCTTGTGTGAAACACGGGCGAAGTGCATTTCCCCAGATAATTTTGTAACACATAATTTGGTACTCACAGGGCTTTAGATCTCCCCAATTTGAGCACACCCCCTATTAGGGGTGGCAATTGTTTTTAGGATGGGACAGAGGGTGAAGCACATACCCCTGGAGGATGAGCAATAAGGAATCATCCCTGGTAGAAGTGCCTCTGGGAAGGGATTTCTTCACCAATGGTCGAAACCCAGTGTGAGGCAACACCAACTTAAAACATTAAAAAAGTGACTAAAAAAATTTCAAATTGCCATTTTTATATTTCCTACGAAAGTTTGAACATAAAGATTTTAACCCCCTTTTCATTCCTGATTGTATGAATTAGGCTGTTACATTCTATCTGAAACAATGCCAGCAAATAAAAATGCCAAACAACAAAAAATAAATACCTTTCACTATAATTTTTCACTGTAAGTCAGCGAATTGTTGTTGATGTAAAATGCTGCTAATACTGCTTAGGCAATAACGACATTCAATGTAAATCGGGAACCTTCACTGGCTGTGTGATCTATCACTCTGTCATGGTACCCATATTTCGACAGTGATGCAGTATGTCAGAGCCAGGAAATGGAGGGTGTTTCAACAGCTCAGCCGATACAGCATGGTTTATGTTACTGTTGAAGCATGAGGCTGTTGAAACACATGCAATCACAGCCACAACAAAATGATGACAATGTTAGATTTGAAGTGTATGTTGGCAGTTAACATGTGACTTAACATACAGTTTTTGACCTTGAGAAAATAGGTCAACGTCAGTCATATTCATAGACTTCAGGTCCATTATCAGTTGCATATGTGGTATCAATTTAGAATGCCTAGCTATATTTCATTATATCATAATATACAGTATATAACCTTGAGGAAATAGGTTCAGTCAACTGGGATAGGCTTCTAGTTAGTCACAAGTGTTATGAATTTGGAGAGCCTATCTTCACTCCTTTAAAAATTATTGATAATGCTAAATCTGACCTCGATAAAACAGGTGAAGGTCAGTCAATTTCATTAGGCTTCTGATCCATCACCAGCTGCATATGTGGTATGACAAGAAAGATGGGCAGACAGAAAGACAGACAGACAGACAGACAGATGACACGAAAACTTCAGTTCATTTTGGGGCATCATTACATATCATCTTCAAAGTCTAAATATTGTCAAAATGCACCAGAACACACCATCTTACTTCAATTATAGAGAAGAAAAGCAACTTCGAGTAGGGATCCCAATTTTATTCTGTATATTTCGCTATTAGTTATAGCATCTTCAGCAGTGAACAAATGTTACAAACAGCTCCATATGCACAGTATATATACAAGCCAATAAACATTTATGAATAGGTAAGCCAGTAAATTATGTCAGTCAGGTTTGATTCTGCTTTCAAAATATCAACGGAATATTGCCCGCTTTGTCCCTGAATACCAAATTATCCTTCCTTTTTTTCTGAATGATCAATGCTCTCCACGAAATACCAGGGGACATAACCCATGCATGGCCAACCCGTATTTTTTTTCAAGGATTGATCCGCCCGCGAATGTAGTCCAAGGTTTGATCTCCACAAGTTTTTTTCAGGTTACGTAAGGTTGGTGATGATATTAATTATAGGAACTGCTTAATGTGCAATTTTCATCACCTTCACGTGTTGATAACCTTTATAGTATAAGTAGCAAGTTCAGGTATCCATACGCGCTAAAACCCCTATTGCAAACTTCATTTATTTATGTGACAACCAGCAGCCGATCTTTAGCGGTACTTTGAGGTGACGTACGTCTGTTTTCTTGATGTGACATACTAAATTGAACTAGTGACTTACTTGCTAGGGGTTATATCTTCAGATGTGAAATATAAACGAATTATGAGACGTTTTTGCTGAAGGAGAATTAAATTTCTAAATCGAACTTGATAACGAGAGTGGGACAGGCGCAATTTACAACAAAAAAAACAACGACCACGTGCGTGATCATTTTGGTTCCGACTTCTTCAAACGTCCCAAAGCTATTCTGTTTGATAAAAGCTAACAAACCATATTTCAAATATATTTGAT